>QRFJ01002676.1:0-24957 GCA_006176705.1 Cocos nucifera
GACCATCTCGAGTAGTCATTAGGGAGTCTACCTTCTCGTCAATGATTGACTCGATGCTGCAGTAGCGTGTCTGGTTCTTTGACCTGAGGTGCATCGATAGTTCACCTTTAGGGTGTTATAGTTTGACTACACCATTACTTGGTCTCCTAGTCATTCAGAATCCTAAGGTGTATGTTGGCTATAGCATGTTCATTATAGGAACTGGATTGCATCAAGATGGAATCTATCTACCATGGTGGTAGAGGAGCAGCCCTACGATGATCATAAGAATCAAGTCCAGAAGTCCATGGCCATGGCAGAGTGAAATAATAGAAAGAGTTTCTATTTAGATTTTCACATCGGACTCAAATCGAATGATTACATCATATGATAGAAACTAGGGTTTGATGAGTTTACCTTAACCCTAATCTAATCAGGGCTCAAGATAGAATGACTTAATCACACAGGTAGCTGCACCAAGAGGTTCGCATTCATCTCTGATGGGTTGCCACCATATACTGCTAGGGTGTCACTGGTGGATTTTGGGAGCAATTAGAATGATTTAGATGATCGATCATTCTAACTGTTCGAATCAGAAGAGTTCTAATCCATCGAAAGGAGTTTCGATGATGTTGATGATAGAGATCATGACATATCCCATTACCATATAGAACTGAACCTAATTGGGTCACACAAACAAGGGTTTGAATCTGGTGATCATCAATTGAACTGATCCAGTTCAATTGATCTGAATGAGATTCAATTAGGTTCAAGAAAATCATGCTAGCACTCGATTGAACCTAACGTTCTTCTTTTGCTATCACAAATAAGTTGTCCTGACTGAGCCAAAGGAGTTTATGCTCAATCAAAGGCCTTCATATGGTCTGACTGGAGGTTGTCCAAGTCAGAAAATGTTGTCTTATTTTGTAAGATATTACCTGTCATTTTTGGTCACCTACCATTTCTTGTTCTTTGACTTTGGTCAAAAGTCTATCTTTGACTGGTCAAATGTTGACCATTGACACTTTGACTTTTGTCCACAGGTCATGCACCTATTGGAGAGCTAGTGGAGGCCTGTTTCCCTACCAAAACTAGGCAAGGAAGAGGGCGCATGCCAAGGGTGGCATGTGCCCAAGTTGGAGGCGCCTAGGAGTCCCTATTGGACAGGGACTCCATTTCCATTTTGGATTCCAATTAGAGTTCTCCTAAGAACCAACTTTGACTGGTCTTAGGCACCCTCTAAGGAGGAATCTAGGGGACTCTATTCCCACCAATTAGATTTAGATTTGATTTCACAAAGGGTTGTGATTGGTTGGGAAGAAGAGGTGTTGGATCACAGTTAGTCTATAAATAAGACCCTGCATCCAACTCAAATAATGATTGAATCACAATTCTCCATGCCCCAAGGCTGCCTCTTCCCTCTTCCTCCATGCCAAATCCACCTTCTCCCTCTCCTCTCCATGTCCAAAAGAGTTTTGGATTTTTGGTTGGTGCGATCCAGATCAAAAAAAGGCGACTGAAAGCTAGAAGGCTGCACTGCTGCAAAGGACGACTACTGATCTTCGAAAGGAGTTTTTAAGATCCTCCAGATCAGATCCGGATCTGATTTTTGGAGATGTGATAGAGAAGAAGAGGATCTCCAGATCTAGCCTAAGTGGATACCGGTAGAGTCCAGACACTTGCATGGCTAGATCCAGAACCTTCCGCTGCATACAGGATCATCAACGGATAATAGGATTACCCACTTCAAGGTAAATTAAATCTGATTTAATTTATCTTATTTTATTTTAATTTTTAAAATAATAATAATTAGATCTAAAACATCTTAGATCTAATCTAGATCCAAGAAAAAAAATTTTGAAATATATCTCTTGATCTGATCAGATCTGAACAAACCTGGTCCAAGAAATCAGGATTTTTCTTCAGAGTATACACACACTCAAGGCCACGAGTCTATGGCCAGTCATATGCATAGAGAGATAATTAATTCTAAATCTTACTAAATAAATTAAATTTATATTTTTTATCATCTTTCTAATAAATTTATTTTTTATCATAGTTGACAAGAGATGGAGTGATGCCCAACCATAGCAAGATCTTTCGATCCAACCGCACAGACAAGATGGGCAGGCCGATGAATTCTACGATCGGACGTATTTTTGTAAGTATAAAATATATTAGTATATATGATTAGTATTATAGCATTTCTTATAAAATTTTATTTTAATTTATAATTATAGAATCAGTTTGATGCACTGGCGAGTGAGGGTCCGGATACCTTTGGGCCCCTTGTCTATCTGTCTTAGGTCTTGGGGCCTGAGCACTCTGGAAGCATCCGATGCAGACCTGAATATATGCCGATGAGACACTGGTCTGAGGTGAGCATCTTCTCACAAACTTTTGATGTTGTCAGTCGAGAGGAGCTTGAGGAGGCATTGGCATGGGCAGATCATGCTGCGACACGGACAGATTGAGCTGAGGAGCGTGCATCTCATTTGGAGGGCATCATGAAAGACATGATGTCGATGCTCAGTATACATTTTGGAGTCATGGACTTCGAGGATATGTTGACCCATATTTCAGCTCCAGCTATCGCTCTGACTCCAACTCCAGCACCAGCTCCGGCTCCGGCTCCAGCTCCAGCTATGGCTCCCGATGATGATGATGATGATGTAGATTTAGAAAACTTTTGATGTATTTTATTTTTTAAAAAATATTATAATAAATTTTATTTGGTAATAAAATTTTAGCATTTCAAAATAATTTTTATGTTTATAATATTTTCTCATGTTATATATCTATATTTATCAAATAAAATATATAAAAAAATAAAAATTTAAATTCTTTTAATTATTCAAGATCTATGGCAATAGTTTTATAACTACTGTCATATCCGTGCCAACCACTATCATAGGTCCCTAATGTAAATGGTGCCAACCGCTGCATTAGACCTATGATAGCAGTTGAGAAATGGCTGCTATAGATTACCTATGACAGTAGTTATGTAACCGCTGCTATAGATAACCTATGGTAGCGATTATATAACCACTATTATAGGTCAATCTATTACAACTATTTATAAATCACTACAATAGGCTATCTATGGCAGTGGTTCAAACAATTGCTGCAACAACTACTACCATAGAGCTACGGTGATGGCTTCAGTAGCAGCGGTTAAATAACCATTGCCATAGCCTATGGCAGTGGTTACGAATCGCTGCCATAGTTCTTTTTTGTAGTAGTGTTAAAAAAAGCCTAGAAATCCTAACAAAATTAACCATTGATAATACAACTACCCTAAATACTTTTATGTAAGCCACTGGTCAATTTCTAACAGCAAACACACAAGCAATAGCTCATTTAGAAATACAATTAGGACAGTTAGCTAATACTATAAATGAAAGAGAAAAGGATAGATTGCCAAGTCAATCTGAGGCTAATCCTAGAATCCAAAACTGTAAGCTCAGAAGTGGCACTCCCAAATCTTGAAAATATGAGAAGATAGGTCATGGAAAGATGAGAGCGAGCTGAAAGAAGAATCAGCCTAAATAGCAAAGTTTAGAAACTGGGCCGACTTACCCTAAGACTGAGCCAGCTCAGTTGAGAACTAGGTTGGCTCAGTCCAGAACTGGATCGGCTAGGTCTTAGAGAAAAATTCAGATAGAAAGCAGCATTTTTGGGCTATTGGCATAGTACACAACTAGACTAAGCTGATGCAGTAGCAGGTTAGCTGGCTTAGTCTGAAACTAGGATGGCTCAATTTTTGTGGGTTATTAGTTTATGTACATGGATTGTTTGGGTTTGGAGAGTTTTTTTATGAGCTTGGGCTTGACCCTTTGTAATGTATATATACTGAAAATAGGTCAAGGTTGTAAGAGTGCTAAAATATACTGAATAAAAGCTCTTTTCTCAGAAAATCTCATCCTCTCTTTTTCTCTATTTCTTGAATTATTTGATCATGCTTCTGCATTAATCTTTAAGAAGTACATCTTTGTTGCTTGGCTAATCACCAATAGCCACGTCGATCCTTGTGAGAAGGGCGTGCATTTCCGATATTTGGTATTAGAGCGGTGTTGCATGAAAGGAAGCAAGACATCGAGGGTTTACTATATTCAGGATCTGTTGTACTAGGTTTTATCCTAAAACTTTTAGTTTGCTTTGTGATTGTCTCTAGATTGATGTGAAGATTGTTTACACGAAGGAATGATGATATAGAAGTTTGAAAAGAGGAACTAGGGTTAGTTAGATCTTCTTTGAAGGATAGTTTTGCTAGTATGTGAGATCGTGAAGGGTGTTAGGGATCTATTCTTGACTTTTTTGAAGTCATGGGATCAAATGGACTCAAGATGAGTTTTGAGAAGTTCGATGGCAAGGAGAACTTTACTCTATGGTAGCAAAGAATAAAGGACTTATTGGTTCAGCAAAGGATCTACAAGATCTTGACAAAAGAAAGATCGAAAAAGATCAGTTTTGAGGATTAGGAAGAGTTGGAGGAAATTGCTTTTAACACAATCTAGATGTACTTGGCCAATCAGATTTTGCCAAAGGTTTGCACAAAAACTATAGCAAAGGGGCTCTGGGAGAGACTGGAGAACACATATATGGGAAAAAACATGACGAATAAGCTATGGTTGAAGAAATAACTGTATAGTTTGACGATGCTCGAAGGTGAAGATCGTGTTACACATATCTAAAGGTTCAATCAGGTGTGTTCTAAGTTGATGAGTTTGGATATGAAGATCGACGAGGAGGATCGGGCATTTCTACTAATATGTTCTCTCCCAGGTTTGTACGATGGTCTCATAACAACTTTAGTTTATGGAAAGGAGATCCTGAACTATGAAGAGGTTGTTGGTGTGCTTAGATCAAATGAGCAAAGGGAAAAGATCTGCAAGGGAGACCCTAAGTCTGAGATCTTGGCTGTGAATGAAAGATAGAAAAGATCAAAGAAAAAGACAAGAGAAAAATCCAAGGGCAGATCAAAGTTTCACAATCAGAGGAAGATGATATTAAAATATTATAAATGTCATCAGTCTGAATACCTGAGGAGAGATTGTCTTCTTTTGAGATCAAGAAAAGGAAAGGCCAGCAAGAAAGATGATACAGCTTTTATGAGTAGTGGAGAAGACCTGCTAGTTGTATTAGATGGATCTACATAGAATGATACTATGTGGATATTAGATTCAGCATGCTCACACCACTATACTTCTCATCAAGAGTGGTTTGCTACCTACCAAAAGGTCGATGGTAGAAGTGTCAGTCTTGGAGATGATCACTCATGCAAAGTAGCTGGAATTGACTTTATCAGGATGAGGATATACAATGGGATCATTCGTATATTATCAAATGTCAGGCATGTACCAGAGTTGAAAAAGAATTTGATTTCTTTAGGCTACTCGGAGGAGCAGGGTTATGCTTTTAGTAGTCAGGCTGGGAGTGGATGTCTGAAAATTTTCAAGAAAGCTTTGGTGGTGATGAGAGGTAGAAGATTAAGCAACAATCTTTATAGAATGGAAGGCTTAGTGGTAAATGATAGTACAGAGATGCTAGCAGTGGCACAAGAGGAGCAGATTTTATATTAGCTATGGTACTATCGGATGGATCATATGAGTGACTGTGGGCTCACTGAACTAAGCAGAAGAGGTATGATCCTAGCCCTAAAGAATGAGGGCACAGATCTTTGTGAGTCATGCATCTTTGGCAAACAACATAGGATGAAGTTTGCTAGAAGTACCAAGCACAGCAAGGGAGTGCTGGATTTAGTGCAATCGAATGTGTGGAGACCAGCTCCTATATCAACTAGAGGTGGGGCAAAATACTTTATCACTTTTATTGATGATTTCTTAAGAAAGGTATGGGTTTATCTGATCAGAGAAAAATTAGAGGTGTTTGCTCAATTCAGATCCTAGAGAGCTGAAGTAGAGAAGGAGTCAGGGAGATAGGTGAATTGTCTGAGGTCGGATAATGGAAGGGAGTATACTAGTCTGGAGTTTAGGAGGTACTGTAAGGAAAATGGCATCAAACGCCATTACATAATTAAGATGACTTTCTAGTAGAATGGTGTCACCGAAAGGATGAACCAGACACTGATCGAGAAGGCACAGAGTTTGAGGCTATAGACGTCACTTCCAAAGTTCTTTTGGGGTGATGCTCTAATTTTTTCTTATTTTCTTATGAACAACACCCCTCATTATAAGCTAAATGGAGGCATTCTAGAGAAGATCTGGAGTGGAAAGATGGTGGCGCTTGGCCACCTGAAAGTCTTCGATTGCACAGTCTATGCATATGTGGAGGCAACCAAAAAAAGCAAATTGGATCCAAAATCTCAAAAGATGACATTCATAGGATATCCATAAAGAGTCAAGGGGTACTTGCTATGGGACTCTCAGGCACCGAAGTCAATCATCAATAGGGACATTATCTTTGATGAGAAGAGCATCTTGAGGAGGTCTGGGATAGATGGAATTGGAGAAATAGATGTGAACAGCAGTGGCCAGTCAGAGAATAATGGCATGCAGGATACATCCACTTACAGGAGTGTTTCTATTGAGGTGGAGCTAGGCAGCAAAGTATTGTCTCAGATTGAAAATTAGCATGGAGGGCCAATAGTTCAGATAGATGTGCAGGAGTAGCCATAGACATCAGACAGAGATGTGCTAGTGGGAGTGGCTTTGCACAAGCTCCAGCATACTATTAGAAGATCAATCAGATATGGCATTGATGAGGTTATCTTCTATGCACTCATCACTGCTAATGGAGATCTAGAGAATTATGCAGAGGCCATGGAGAGTGAGGATCATGATTCATGGATATAGGCCATCATGAAGGAGATGGAATCACTTGAGAAGAATCAGACATGGCAGCTGAAGGATCTTCCATTGGGTGCTCGACCTATTGGCTCAAAGTCGGTGTTCACAAAGAAAGAAATACCTTCAGAATAAGGTGGAGTCAGATTCAAAGCAAAGTTGGTAGTAAAGGAATACTCACAAAGGAAAGAGATTGACTACACAAAAATTTTCTCTCCTATAGTGCGTCATACATCAATTTGAGTTTTGCTGTCACTGGTAGCACAGCATAACATGGAATTGGAATAGCTGGATGTGAAGACGGCCTTTTTTCATAGAACTTTGGAGGAAAGAATCTACATGAAGAAGTCAGATGGTTTCATGGAGATGGGATAGGAAGAAAATATGTGTTTATATTAGAAGTCTTTGTATGGCTTGAAACAATCCCCTCGTCAGTGGTATCAAAGATTTGATAGCTTTGTCTTAAGCCTGGGTTTCAGTAGATGTGAACATGATTATTGTGTCCATGTTAAGGATGTAGATGAGGAGGATGCCTTGTACCTGTTATTGTATGTAGATGATGTGCTCATAGCCAGTAGAAGCATGGATGCTGTGAAAAGATTGAAAAGGACATTATCATCTGAGTTTGAGATGAAGGATTTGGGTCCAGCTGAGAAAATTTTTGGAATGGAGATTTACAAAGATAGGTGCAAAGGAGTGCTCCATTTGTCATAAGAAAAGTATGTCCAAAAGGTTCTAGAGAGATTTGGGATGGAGTAGGCCATACCTACAGAGACGCTATTGCTGACCCATATGTCTCTTTCCAAGTTATAGAGGCTCCAGTCAGAAAAGGAGAGAGAGTACATGGAACGAGTCCATCATGCAAATATTGTAGGCAGTGTGACGTACACTATGGTGTGCTGTAGATTAGATATAGCACATATAATGAGCATGGTTAGTAGATACATGGCTAACCCTTGGAAGGAACACTAGAAAGCATTAAAATAGATATTAAGATATCTGCATGGAACAAGGGATTATAGTTTGGTGTTTGGTGGATAGCCGTTAGGATTTGGAGAATAATCTGTGAAGATGTGTGAAGGTTCAGGTCCTCAGGAAGAGTTTGTTGATGCAAATTATGCTAGTGATCTTGATATAAGGAGGTCTACTATTGGATACCACTTCTGCGTATATGGTGGACCGATGTCTTGGAGATCAATCCTTTAGCCAATCATGGCCTTGCCTACCACAGAGGCCGAGTACATTAGGATAACAAAGGCTGCAAAGGAAGACCTTTGGCTTAGGAGGCTGATTGATGAGTTAGATGAGGAGGAGAGTAAGGTTACATTATTTAGTGATAGTCAAAGTGCTCTACTGTTGGCACAGAATCTAGTCTATCATATACGCACAAACCATATAGATGTGAGATACCACAGGATCAGAGAGCTGGTGGAGGAAGGTGAAGTGGAACTGATGAAGGTCCATACCAAGGAGAATTAGTCTGATGCACTCATGAAGGTACTCCATAGTGACAGCTTTCAAAGATATATGGCACGAATGGGTCTGTTGAGAAGAGATGAGTTCACAAGGACTTAGAAGCACCAAGGTGGAGAATGTGAGCTCAAAAGTGGCACTCCTAAGTTTTGAAAATATGAGAAGACAGATCATGGAAAGATGGGAGCAAGCCGAAAGAAGAATCAGCCTCAATAGCAAAGTTTAGAAACTGGATCGACTCACCTTGAGACTGAGCTGACTCAGTTGAAAACTGGGCTGGCTCAGTCCAGGACTGGGTCGGCTAGGTCTCAGAGAAAAATTCAGATAGAAAGAAGTATTTTTGGACTATTGGCATGGTACACAACTAGGTCGGCTTAGTCTGGGACTGAGCGGACCCAATAGCAGGTTAGCCAGCTCAGTCTGAAACTGGGTCGACTCAGTTTTCGTAGGTTATTATTTTATGTACGTGGGTTATTTGGGTTTGGAGAGTTTTTCTATGAGCTTGGGTTTGATCCTTTGTAAGGTATATACATTGGAAATAGGTCAAGGTTATAAAAGAGCTGAAACATACTAAATAAAAGCTCTTTTCTTCTAAAAATCTCTTCCTCCTTTCTTCTCTATTCCTTGAATTGTTTGATCATGCTTCCACATTAATCTCTGAAAAGTACTTCCTTATTACTTGGCTAATCACCGACGGCCACACCGATCCATATGAGAAGAGCATGCATTCTCGATAAAAACAATCAAAGATCTTAGCAAGGAGCCTAGATTGACCAACTAAATGCTATCCATGCACTAAGATCTAGGAAATAAATAAATAACCATGTGGATACATCTAAAGTACTAGAAGAAGAAATAAAAGGTCCAACATCTGAACCAATATCTAAATAAGGTTAGTCTAAAGAAACTTAAGACATGAAATCTGATTCACTAGCAGAGCCCGCAACAGAATTACTTGGACCAATACCAAAGATTGTAGCATCCTTTTCTAATAGATTAAAGTCCAACTAAAACTCAGCCAAACTAGATAAAATCCTAGAAGTCTTTAAACAAGTCAAAGTAAATATTCCTTTATTAGATATGATCTAACAAGTTCCATCATACACTAAATTTCTTAAGAAATTATGTACCAAAAAAAAGACCACCAATGCACCTAAGAGAGCCTTCTTGGTTGCTAGTGTGATTCCATATTTATCAAACCATGTGCCAGTGAAATACAAAAATCCAGAGTCTCCCACTATTTCTTGCATTGTAGGAAAAACCTTCACTAACAAAGCTCTATTAGACTTAGGGGCGAGTGTCAATATACTACTTTATTGAGTTTATGAAAAGTTAGAGTTGGAAGAATTAAAGCCTATAGAAATGACTTTATAATTAGTAGATCGATCTTTGAAAGTACCAAGGAGAATAGTAGAGGATGTATTAATTAAGATTGGTGATTTTATCTATCCAATAGGCCTTGTAATTTTGGAAACTGAACCTCTAATAAATTCAAATGGCCATATCCTAGTTATACTAGGTAGACCATTTCTAGCCACAACCAATGCCCAAATCAAATATCAAAATGGTCTAATGAAACTCTCTTCTGGTAATATAGCCACAGACCTAAATATTTTTAACGTGTCTAAAATAAATCAAGTAAGTGACTTCAACTTGATACCAAACAATGTTTATAAACTCATTGACCTAAGTGATGAAAAATTTGACATGGAACTATGGACGAATTAGAACTATGAAGAATTTGAAGAGATCAATGAGTTGGCTATAGTCAATATGGAACTTAGATGGGAGCCTCCAATTGAACCATTATCTAGATCATTAGTAGAGAAAACACCCAAGATAGAATTAAAAACATCTCCAAACATCTGAAATATGCATACCTAGATCCATCAGAAATCTTGCCGGTAATTATTTTAGCAGACTTAGACCATATACAAGAGGGAGAACTATTGACTGTCTTAAAGAAAAATAAAGAAGCATTAGGATGGACCATGGCTGATTTAAAGGGGATTAGTGTTAGATATATATGCCCTAGAAGCCAGAATTGGCTGACACTTGTAATACACTTCTAGGGGCAAAATTATAATTTTGACTAATATCAATAAAATGGGTTATTTTCTATCACATATGTGTATTTAGTGTCTGTGATACATCCTTTGAATTAATGGTAATAATAATTCATATTTTCAAGAGTTGAAAATTTAAGACATGAATAATCACTATTAACTCATAAAATGCTCCCGACCATAGGATCATCACGAGGATGGTGATTGATCCGGAAGGTTGGTGTACAATCGCTTCTTTTTAGTAGATGAGTCTTGAGTCTATGGTGTGGAGACACCGGAGCGAGAGTACAGGTACTTGTTAGAGAACGAGGGCACTGAGCGTGACCATCTCGAGTAGTCATTAGGAAGTCTACCTTCTTATCAATGACTAACTCGATGCTGCAGTAGTGTGTCTAGTTCTTTGACCTGAGGTGCATCGGCAGTTCACCTTGAGGGTGTTATAGTTTGACTATACCATTACTCAGTCTCCTAGCCATATGGAATCCTAAGGTGTATGTTGGCTATAGCATGTTCATTATAGGAACTGGATAGCATCAAGATGGAATCTATCTACCTCGGTGGTAGAGGAGCAGCCCTATGATGATCATGAGAATCAAGTCCAGAAGCCCATGGCCATGGCAGAGTAAAATAATAGAAAGAGTTTCTATTTAGGTTTTCACATTGGACTTGAATCGAATGATTACATCATATGATAGAGACTAGGGTTTGACGAGTTCACCTTAACCCTAATCTGATCGGGGCTCAAGATAGAAGAACTTAATCACACAAGTAGCTGCACCAAGAGGTTCACATTCAGCTCTGATGGGTTGCCACCATATACTGCTAGGTGTCACTGGTGGATTTTGGGAGCAATTAGAATGATTTAGATGATCGATCATTCTAGCTGTTTGAATCAGAAGAGTTCTGATCCATCGAAAGGAGTTTCGATGATGTCGATGATAGAGATCATGACATATCCCATTACCATACAGAACTGAACCTAACTGGAGTCACACAAATAAGGGTTTGAATCTGGTGATCATCAATTATACTGATCCAATTTAATTGATCTGTATGAGATTCAATTAGATTCAAGAAAATCGTGCTAGCACTCGATTGAACCTAACGTTCTTCTTTTACTATCATAAATAAGTTATCCTGTCTGAGCCAAAGGAGTTTGTGCTCAATCAGAGGCCATCATATGGTCTGACCAGAGCTTGTCCAAGTTAGAAAAGGTTGTCTTATTTTGTAAGACATTACCTACCATTTTTGGTTACATGCCATTTCTCATTCTTTGACTTTGGTCAAAAGTTGACTTTTGACTGGTTAAATATTGACCATTGACACTTTGACTTCTTTCCACGTGTCATGCACCTATTGGAGAGCTGGTGGGGGCTTGTCCCCCTGCTATAACCTGGCAAGGAGGAGGGCGCATGCCACCCTTGGCGTGTGCCCAAGTTGGAGGCGCCCAGGAGTCCCTGTTGGACAGGGACTCCATCTCCTTTTTGGATTCCAATTAGAGTTCTCCTAAGAACCAACTTTGATTGGTCTTAGGCACCCTCTAAGGAGGAATCTAGGGGACTCTATTCCCACCAATTAGATTTAGATCTGATTTCATAAAGGGTTGTGATTGGTTGGGAAGAAGAGGAGTTGGATCACAGACAGTCTATAAATAAGACCCTGCGCCCAACTCAAATTAAGATTGAAAATCATAATTCTCCATGCCCCAAGGCTGCTTCTCCTCTCCTCCTCCATGCCAAACCCACCTTCTCCCTCTCCTCTCCACATCCAAAAGGAGTTTTGGACCTTGGTTGGTGCGATCAAGATGAGAGAAAGGTGACTAAAAGCTAGAAGGCTGCGCTGCTGCAAAGGACAACTGCTGATCTTCAAAAGGAGTTTTGAAGATCCTCCAGATCAGATCCAGATCTAATTTTTGGAGATGTGATAGAGAAGAAGAGGATCTCCAGATCCAGCCTGAGTGGATACCGGTAGAGGCTAGGCACTTGTGTGGCTAGATCCAGAACCTTCCACTATTTATAGGATCATCAACGGATAATAGGATTACCCACTTCAAGGTAAATTAAATTTGATTTAATTTATCCAAATTTATTTTATTTATTAAAATAATAAGAATCAAATTTAAAACATCTCAGATTTGATATGGATCAAAGAAAAAAATTTTAAAATATATCTCTTGATCTGATCAGATCTGAACGAACCTGGATCGGGAAATCAGGATTTCCTTTCAATTGGTATCAGAGCCAAGGTTCTAGAAGTGTTTAGATCAAATTTTAAATTTATTTTAATTATAAAATAAGTAATTTCAGATGTCACATGAGATGTGATTAGATCTGAAATTAGAAAAAATTAAAATTAAATGATTTGGATCTAAGATTAGAAAATATGCATGACTAGTTCTAAAATAGAATAGTTCTATAGAATAGTCTTGCATGTTTTAATTTAATTTGATTAAATCATATTTTAGATCTATTTATTTACTATTTTTTGATATTATAATTATTATAATAATATCTAAAAAATAGTAAATAAAAATTATTTAATTTTAAACATCATATGAGATATGATTGATGCATGTCTAGACTAGTTGTAGAATAGTTCTACATAGTTATCTAGATTAGAATTTATTTTGATTAGATCAATTTAAATCTAATTTTTTAGATTATTATGAGATAATTTAGATCTAAAAATATGCATGATTCGATACATGAGATGTATGCAAAATATGCCATGATTAGATCTAATTTGTATATGAGATATATGATATAGATCTAAAACTATTTTGTAGTATTGCATGTTCCTGATTAAGGCGTTCCTCTTGGCCGTCCGGTCATAAGAATGAAGAAGGGTTTAAAGGCCCTCTCCTCCATCCGATGGGGTGTTCTTATGATGTGTAGGGGTGCTGCACGTTCGTCCTTAATCAGAAATCCAAAACTTACTTTCTGCAAAACCCTAGATCCTGAAACCCTAGGATTTATTGTGCATATTTTGTTTATGAACCCTACTTAATTAAGAATTAAGATTATGAAATATTAATTAGGTCTAAAATTGAGAATTTTAGATCTAAGACATATTCATAATACTGGGTTCGGGCTTGGGTAGCTCAATTAGGTCTAAGCGGTTGATCAAACCGAATCAAGAGTTGGTTAGATGGGATCAACAATGCTTAAATTGACCAGCCTAATAGGATTAAGTCTGGGTCAAGATCGAGTCACGATCAAGCAAGACCTAATTAGGCTCAGAGGTTAGAGTCTGGATTGTAGGCTAACCCAATTGGTTCTGGCTCAATAATTTGGTGTCTAAGGTAAGTTTGGCACATACGACCGACTGGTTTTTAATTGGGAGCTACTCGACCTGAATGCATTCTTGTACGAGTTAATGGCATATCCCTTCCACCGGTCTCACTTACCTGGCCATATCTATTGATCCAGTTCTGATTTGAGGTGGTCAATAATCCGAGCTAACCCATGCCACTAGGTTAGTCATAATTGTTATGACTATGACAAGTCTAGTTTAATGAGACCTGAATCAATTCTTCCTAAGAAAAGATTAAGTCTGAGGTCTTCCACCATTGTAGATGTGCGGGCCCTTCCCGGGGTTGATTGTTCTCGGCTGGATACAGTGGCTCAGTTGCACCGGGAAGATGCAACCATGTCTATTAGGCATTGGATGCTATGGGCTGGAGGATGAGTTGGGCTCAATATTTTGGATACGGTGAGAGACTCAATTAGGAATCCAGTCTGTGCAAATGGTGGGTCTGACTTAACTAAGGAGTGGATCAATATTCTGGATATGGTGAGATTCATGAATTAGAGACCAAGTTTGGGTGCACCATGATTAGAGAATCATTGAACAAGAGTTGTTCACTCATTGGCTAACCCATCACCAATAACTGTTAGGTGAGGTGATGAGTCAGTTGGTGAGACCGCACCACCCACTAGAAATCATTAATCATGGAGATTTTTGCATCTCTACAGAGGGAGTGTAGGGATCCGAGAAAATAGTGGAAGCTAATTTGTTTAAAAATAAAATTCTAAATAAATTGGTCAAGTCATAATTACAGTATCTAACTAGAATCTTTGACTCTCTACAGAAAAATGTCTGCGTCCAACCCATTAGCACGTATCCTGGACACACATAGACTGACTAGACCCAATTATAAAGATTGGCTCAGGAACTACAAAATCATTTTGGGTTTCAAGAAGTTAACCCATGTTTTGGACCAGGACCCTCCCACCTTACCAATCCGTCCATCCACTGAACAGAGAGCGTCTCTGAAAAAATGGATAGACGAAGATAATAAGGCCAGATATTACATGTTGGGCTCGATGTCTGATGAGCTCCAGCGCCAACATGAAGATATCGGGACTGCTCGCCAAATGTTGGCTCACCTGCAGGAGATGTTTGGTGAACAGAGTCGCGCAGCCAAGTATCAAGTCACGAAATGACTTTTTAAGGCTAAGATGCGTGATGGGCAGTCAGTCCAAGATCACTGTCTGATGATGATCAAGGACATGGAAGAGCTTGAGAAGCTCGGTGTGAAGTTAGACTTGGATCTGCAGAACGATATTATTCTGCAATCCTTGACTGATGCATATGGGCAATTCATCATGAATTACCACATGCATAAACTTCAAAATTTCTTGGCCGAATTAATGAATATGCTGGTCACCGCTGAGCTTTCTATGAAAGGTTCTAAAGGCTCAGTTCTTGCTATGGAACGGACTTCTTCCAAAAGAAAGTCTTATGGAAAGAAAAAGAAGTCTGTGAAAAAGCAGAAGGTGGAAGGAACAAAGAAGAAGAAGGCAGAGCCGAAGAAAAAGATCGATGTCAAAGGAAAGTGTTTCCATTGCAACAACGACGGCCATTGGAAGCGGAACTGCCCTACTTACCTGGCCACCCTGAAGAACAATAAGGAAGGTCCTCCTATGCTGAAGGTATGCTCATTATGCCTGCGCTAGCAGAAATTTGATTTCTGTTTCATGCTTAGAAGGCTATGTGATTAGTTTTCAAAATTCGAAATAAAATTAATGGAAGTACTGATGTAACTATCGAGCAAAATGTGAATGCCAAACGATACCTAGGGATAGTCAGATATCTATGGCACCTGAGATTAGGTCATATAGCAGAAGATAGGATTAACAAATTGGAGAAAAATGGGCTATTGAGTCCATTGACTTTCGAGTCATATCCAACTTGTGAATCTTGTCTTCAAGGCAAAATGACTAAACTCCCTTTTGTTGGACATGGGGAGAGGGCCACAGATCTCCTTGCCCTAGTACATACTGATGTGTGCGGCCCATTTGATGTATCGGCTAGAGGCAATTTTGTCTACTTCATTACCTTTACCGATGATCTATCTAGGTATGGGTATGTGTATCTTATGAGACACAAGTCTGAAGCTTTTGAAAAGTTCAAAGAATTCAGACATGAAGTAGAAAAATAAACTGAAAAATCCATTAAGGTTCTTCGATCAGATCGAGGAGGTGAATACCTTAGCGAAAAATTCCTAGACTATCTCAAGGAAATAATGGCATAGTCTCTCAATGGACTCCACCAGGAACACCTCAACTCAATGGAGTTTCAGAAAATGGAGAAATCGGACTCTATTAGATATGGTCCGATCCATGATGAGCTTCATAGACCTTCCTGATTTTCTTTGGGGACATTCATTGTTAACTTCAATTTATCTACTGAATAGGGTTCCCTCTAAGACCATTCCTACCACACCGTATGAGATATGGCATGGTAAGAAACCAAGTCTGAGTCATCTCAGAATTTGGGGTTGTCCGGCTCATGTCAAAAGACAACAAGCGGACAAGTTAGAGTTTAGGTCCTTTAGAGCTCGATTCATAGGATATCCTAAAGAGTCATTAGGATACTATTTCTACATTCCAGAAGACCACAATGTGATTGTGAGTCGACATGCCATCTTTCTTGAAAAATAATTTATTCAAGATAGCGGCATTGGAAAGCAGATTAAGCTTGATGAGAAAGTCTCACAAGTACAACGAGCTAAGGATAAATTGGAACCAAATCAGGTTGAGCCAATAAGAACACTACCTCCTCCACCTCATAGATCGGAAAGAGTTTTCCATCCCCCTGAAAGATACTTAGGTATTATTTCAGAGGAAGTAGAGAAAATGTTCCTCGTAGGTAATGGTGCTCATGGTGATGATCCCAAAACCTACAACGAGGGGATATCAGATATCGACTCTGAGAAATGGCTAGAGGCAATGCAGTCAGAAATTGACTCGATGCACTCAAACCAAGTCTGGACCTTGGTAGATCCACCAGAAGGTATAGTACCTATTGGGTGTAAATGGATCTTCAAGAGAAAGATTGGTGCAGATGAAAATGTGGAGACATTCAAAGCTAGTCTAGTGGCAAAAGGTTATAGTCAACATGAAGGGATTGACTATCAGGATACCATTTCCCCAGTGGCTATGCTAAAATCCATCCACACATTTCTTGCCGTTGCAGCCTATTTTGATTATGAAATATGACAAATGGATGTGAAAATGGCATTCTTAAATGGATATCTTGAGGAAGATATCTATATGGAATAGCCGCTAGGTTTCACATCCAGTGATACTGATCACAAGGTTTGCAAGCTGCAAAGGTCCATATATGGACTTAAGGAAGCATCTCGGAGCTGGAACACTCGTTTCAATGATGTGATCAAAATATTTGGTTTCATAAAAAATGAAGAGGAATCGTGTGTCTTCAAAAAGGTCAGTGGGAGCACTATTGTCTTCCTCGTATTGTACGTGGATGACATCCTCCTTATTGGGAATGATATTCCCATGATGACAACAGTCAAATTATGGTTGTCCAACGAATTCTCCATGAAGGACCTAGGTGAAGCATCCTTTATTCTAGGAATTAAGGTCTATAGGGATAGACCGAATAGGATGCTAGGACTTTCACAGAAGATGTACATAGAGAAGTACTAAAGAGGTTTAGTATGAAAAACTTTAAGAGGGGATTAATACCCTTCAGACATGGTATTCATCTTTCCAAGAAGATGTGCCCTAGCACACCTGAGGAAATAGAACGCATGAGCAAGATCCCTTATGCTTCTGCAATAGGGAGCCTCATGTATGCCATGCTATGTACACGACCTGATATAGCCCATGCTGTGAGTGTCACAAGCAGATATCAGTCAAATTCAGATGAAGAACACTGGACTTCTGTGAAATGTATCCTTAAGTACTTAAGAAGAACTAAGGATATGATGTTGGTCTTTGGTAACGGAGAACTCCAAGTCCAGGGATACACAGACTCAGATTTCATGTCTGATATAGATGATCGAAAGTCGACATCTGGGAGTCTGTTTGTGTGCAATGGTGGTGCTGTCAGTTGGAAGAGTTCCAAGCAAACTGTGATAGCAAATTCCACCATGAAAGCAGAATATATCGCTGCATCAGAGGCTGTGAAGAAAGCATTCTGGTATAAGAAGTTTGCTGCAGAAATTGGAGTAATGCCATCAGATGCCATTCCTCTGTACTGCGATAATAATGGCGCCATAGTCCTTGCTAAGGAGCCAAGGTCTCACCAAAAATTCAAGCACATTGAGTGGCGATACCACCTCATCCATGATTACCTCTGATAAGCATCGTAAATTTACCAATAAAAGTATTAATTTATTAATTAATTTATATTAATTTTTAAGAATTATCAATCAATTTATAAATAATTTTTAAAAAAATTCATATTTTTATTAATTAAAAAATTAATTAAAAAAATAATAAAAAATAAATAAAAATTAAAAAAATAAAATTTTATTATCAAAAGAAAGAGCTCATTTTTTTGATCACAATGAAATAAATTTTAAGTAAAACGGAGCTAAAATAGAAAAGATATGAATTTTTAAAAATATAAAAAATAAATAAAAATTAAATAAAAAAAGAAAATGGCTCAAGCCGGCTCCGCAACCGGCGCATCCGATGCGCCACCAAGCCAAGTCGGTGCGCCAAGCCATCAAAGCTAGCCGACTCAGCCCGTTGAAGCCATCAGCCGGTCTACGATCCAGGCGTAGACCGCCAGCTCAGCAAATCCGCGAATCAGAGCCTGCCACGTGGTGGACCTAGACCCCTTAAAGGGTCTACAGAAAATTTATCGCGGCTCATAAGGGCAATCTGGTCATTTCACTCTGTTAACAGAAGCGCTGATTGGTTGCGGTGTGCGGTGCGGCCGGTCCTACGCGGTCCATGGGAACAGTGATTGCGCGATCGGACGGCTGCGGTTGATTGCGGTTAAGATCGGATGGTCAGCATTTTTTTCGATTGCCAATTTCACTCGGATCACCATCAAATGGCAGCGCCTGATTCCAGCTTCGATCCGACGGTCCAGAATGCTCCCGACGGTGATCAGGACTCCCGAAGCATGATTTGCGGCCAGATTTCCTCGATCAAGCGCGATCGGACGGCCAGAATTTAATTCGAGCTGATCTGGGCTGATAGGCATCCGATTTTGATGATTTTTGAACCGTTCGATTCCTATCGAATAGCCAGATTTTACCAAATTTACCAGAGTCATAACAGAGTTGTTTTTATTCAAATTTTATTCAAATTTTTATGATTACAAAGGCAATTAGTCCCATATTGCTTTTAGAAATAAATATCTACCTCTTCTAGCTCTATAAAAAGGATCCTAAGCCTCTAAGAAAGGGAGGAGGGTTGGAAGGGAGAAGCTAAGGTATAGGGTGGAAGTCAAGCTCTGGATTAAAGGTTGCTTCAAAGCTGCGGTGCTGAGAAGAAGAGCCGGTCTTCTACGCCATCTTCTGCCTGCTGATCTGCGATCTCCATCTAGTCTTTTTCCTTTAATTTCTTGTATTAAAATTCTGAATTTTCTTTAATTTCTTGTATTTAAATTCTGCATCTTAGTTTTAAATTTAATAAAGAAAGATTCTTTTCAATTCTTCTTTAAATTATTGTTCTTTATTGCTTTTTAATTTTCATGCTAAGATCTAAATAGTAGACGCAAATTTATTTTTGCATAATTTAAATTCTATTTTTATTTATGCTATTTTTTGACTTTAATTTTTTAAAAAAAAATCTCTTTTCTTAAAAAAAAGAATCAAAGATTTAGAAATAAATCATTGCCTTCTTGGATTCGACCCGACTTTTCTTCTTTAATTTCTTGTATTAAAATCTATCAATTTTATTTAATTTCAATTTAAATCCGACTCTTTATTTTTTAAATTAATTAAAAATTATGAAGAGAGTAGTGAGTCAGATCGAATCCACAGAGAGGCAATGATTTATTTCTAAAATCTTTGATTCTTTTATTATTATTATTTTTTATTATTATAATTTTTTTAAAGAAAAGAAAAGAAAAGGTTTTATAAATTAAAGTCAAAAAATAGATTTATAAATAAAAGTAGACTTATGCAAAAATAAATTTGGTACTGAGATCTACTATTTAGATCTTAGCAATTACTTGCAATAAAATTAAAAAGCAATAAAGAATAATTAATTTAAAGAGCTAGAATTGAAAAAGAATAATGAAACTTTCTTTATTAAATTTAATACTCAAATGCAGAATTTAAATACAAGAAATTAAAGAAAAAGATTTTAAGAGAAAACTAAAGAAAAAGACTAGATTGCAGATCAGCGTAGGCGTGAAGATGGCGTAGAAGATCGGCTCTTCTTCTCAGCACTGCAGCTTTGAAGCAATCTTTAACCCAGAGCTTGGCTTCCACCCTATACCTTAGCTTCTCTTCCACCCGATCTCTCCTTTCTTAGAGGCTTAGGATCCTTTTTATAGAGCTAGGAGGGTTGGATATTTATTTCTAAAGCAATATGGGACTAATTGCCTTTGTAATCATAAAAATTTGAATAAAATTTGAATAAAAATAACTCTGTTATGACTCTGGTAAATCTGGTAAAATCTGGCTATTCGATAGGAATCCAACGGTTCAAAAATCATCAAAATCGGATGCCTATCAGCCTAGATCAGCTCGAATTAAATTCTGGCCGTCCGATCGCGCTTGATCGAGGAAATCTGGCCGCAAATCGCGCTTCGGGAGTCCTGATCACCGTCGGGAGCATTCTGGACCGTCGGATCGAAGCTGGAATCAGGCGCTGCCATCCGATGGTGATCCGAGTGAAATTGGCAATCGAAAAAAATGCTGACCGTCCGATCTTAACCGCAATCAACCGCAGCCGTCCGATCGCGCAATACTGTTCCCATGGACCGCGTAGACCGGCCGCACCGCACACCGCAACCAATCAACGCTTTTGTCATCGAGTGAAATGACCAGATTGCCCTGTGAGCCGCGATAAATTTCTGTAGACCCTTTAAGGGTCTAGGTCCACCACGTGGCATCTCTGATTCGCCGGATTTGCTGAGCTGGCGGTCCACGCCTGGATCGTAGACCGGCTGATGGCTTCAACGACTGAGTCGGCTTTGATGGCTTGGCTTGCTTTGGCTTGGCTTGGTGGCTCGGCTTGCGGAGCCGGCTGAGCCATTTTCTTTTTTTTATTTAATTTTTATTTATTTTTTATATTTTTAAAAATTCATATCTTTTTCATTTTAGCTCCGTTTTACTTGAAATTTATTTCGTTGTGATCAAAAAAATGAGCTCTTTCTATTGATAATAAAATTTTATTTTTTTAATTTTTATTATTTTTTATTATTTTTTTAATTAATTTTTTAATTAATAAAAATATGAATTTTTCAAAAATTATATATAAATTGATTATTAATTCTTAAAAATTAATATAAATTAATTAATAAATTAATACTTTTATTGGTGAATTTATGATGCTTATCACACCCCCCAACTTAAGCTTTGCTCGTCCTCAAGTAAAGAAAGTAGTTTAGGTGTCTTAACGACAGCATCGTGTCCTGGTCCGCCTTTGATTTAGATACTGCCTACTCATTATTTTTTTATTTATTTTGCAGAAAAGAAAAAAAAAAAAAAAAGGAACAAGGAAGATTAGGGCACGAACAAAACTCTCAATCCTATTCGGTGAGATCATTCCTAAACCCTAAATCTCTTTCTTTATTTTTAATATTTGCTTTATTTTAAATTAATTAAAAATATTACCTACATAAACCTAATTAAAAATCTCATCACAAGATTAGAAACCCTAATTATTTAGAGCATCCATCATATTAGTTTTTATTCTTATTTTTGGTGATTGCTGGAGTCAAGGTAAGCCTTTTTATAATTTAATTAATTAGTTTAAATTGCATAGAACTCTTTGATTGGAATTTTTTTTTTTTTTGCATATTTCATATTAAACCAAATTAAGGGCACAACCCATTAAACAAGATAAGGTGGGGATTTGATCACCCTTCCTTAGCCCACAAACAACCAACCAGCATCCTGCATTAACCCAAACCTTAACTCTTAAAATCAATTAGACATTAACCTTTAAGGATATTCGAGCTCAATAGGACAAGAAATCCTAAGAGTTGAACCAAGTTAGGATTAATCAATTTGACTGGTGTCTAGGAAAGTGGTTCAGGGACGATTGGGCCCGAAAGAAGGTGGTTACTTAATTGGTTCTGTTCGCTTACCTGGCCAAGCACAATTGGTGTCTAAGGCAAGCAACGGAGGGACTCCCACCGACTTTACACTTACCTGGCCAGTTGATTGGTTAATCCTCTATTTGGAGGGCTTGAAGGTGATCTTGGCAGTTAGGAGCTGTCTAGATCTAGGATAACTCTTAGTCAGGATTGATTGCCTAACTTGTTTGCCAAATAATATCTAACATAAAAATTAACTCCTCCCTATCTTCTCCAGATTTAAGATTCTTTAGGATTTTTCCTCTTCTTTCTTTCTCTCTTCTTTTCTTAAAAAAATAAATAAATTAAAAAAATAATAATAATAATTTAAAAAAAAAAAAAAATTGAACCATATATCAAATTGCACTAGTACATGCACGGTAGAAGATCACTTTTACCTGACCTAGTTAAACCAGATCCTGAAATTGAAAGACTAATTCATTTAAGACCAGATAATCAAATGGCTGGAAATCGTGAAGAACCACCTAGGCAGATGAAGGAATACTTTATTCCTTCCACCTACAACCCATCGACTTGCATCCACATACCTGATATCCCTGCTAGTCACTATGAGATTAAGTCAACCACAATCCAGATGCTCCCATCTTTTTATGGGAATGCCAATGAAGACCCTTACAAACATCTGGATGAGTTCTTAGAAATCTGCTCTACGGTAAAAATTCAGAATTTTTCTGATGATGCCCTTAGACTGACCTTGTTCCCTTTCTCATTAAAAGATAAAGCCAAGTACTGGCTTGGCACATTAGGAAGAACAATTCAAACATGGGCAGAGATGCAACATGAATTTCTTAAGAAATTTTATCCCATAGGACGAACCAATACCATGAGGCGAGCCATCACGGGATTTGCTCAGCTTCCAGGGGAACAAATTCATGAATCATGGGAAAGACTTAAGGAACTCCTTAGAAAATGCCCACACCATGGTCTATCTAAGTGGCAAATTGTACAAGCTTTCTATGAAGGTTTAGGAGATCAATATAAGCAGATGGTTGATGCATCCTGTGGAGGTGCATTCATGAGCAAAAGTGAGGATGAAGCTTATACCTTGTTTGAAACTTTAAGTGAAAACTCTATTAACCATGCTTCATTATCTTCTTATGAAAGATCAATTTCTCAACAAAAACGGGCAGGAATTTATGAGATCAAAACTTCGGAACTCAATTCTAAGGCAGATTTGAACATAATAGCACAAAAATTAGATAAAGTCGACCTTATTGCACAGAAATTAGATCAATTCCTAAACTTAGGTCAACAATCCCCTGCACAATACACACCAGCTTCTAATTATCAAGTGATTTGCTCTATTTGTGCTAGCCCAACACATCATGTAAGTGAATGTCCCACGGTTGCACAATTACCACCTCTTATCCAAGAACAAGTCCAAGCTGCTCAAGGTTACTCAAAACCACTTAATGACCCATATTCAAATTCATATAATCCTGGTTGGAGAAACCATCCTAATTTCTCTTGGAAACCACAACAAACTCAGGCTCAGACCCAAATCCCACCAGTTCAGAATTATCAAAATAGGCCCCAATACCAGAACTATGCCTATAATAAGGGTCAGCCTAGTCAGTCTTCTCAACCACTACATTATAATCAACCCTCATACCCACCTCCTCAACAGACCAATCTAGCCGACGATAAATTCAATCAACTTCAACAATTAATTCTAAGCCAACAACAATCAATCGCCAGACTAGAAGCTCAAATAGGACAAATAGCTGAGTCTAGCATGAGGAGAGAACTGAGTCAATTACCAAGCCAACCAATTGCAAATCCTAAAAATAATCCATCCAATGTCTATCAACCACCTGGATTTACTCATCCATCTAACATTCCACCTAAGAACCCCCAATTAGAAAATGCCAAAGCAATATCTGAACTTAGAAGTGGTAGGATTCTTAAGGACCCATATCAAGACCAGGTGATAGAGGCCAATACTGATGTTAGCCAAGATGAGAAATTTGAAGAAGAGGATAATCATATAGAAGAACTTGAGACTGGTACTAACACTGATAAGATGGATAAAGAAAAGAAGAGAACGGATGAATTAGCTGAGACATATAAACCCAAAGCCCCGTTCCCTTCGGCCTTAGAAGCAGGCTCTTCTCGCAAAAAGCAAGAAACATGCAACAAGGAGCTAATGGAACTATTTAAACAAGTTCATATTAATTTACCCCTCCTCGATGCAATTCAGCATGTTCCAGCCTATGCTAAATTTCTTAAAGAACTCTGTACCCAAAAGCGTGAGCCACGAACCACCAAAAGAGTTATGCTATCCGAGGATGTAAGTGCAGTCCTGTTAAATCCAATACCTCAAAAGATGAAAGATCCTGGTGCACCCTTAATTTCATGTGTTATTGGAGGTATAACCTTTGACCGAGCATTACTAGACTTAGGAGCTAGTGTAAACCTCCTTCCAACCTCGGTTTATGAAAAATTTGGGATTGGAGAATTAAAACCCACGTCAGTCATTTTGCAATTAGCTGATAGATCTATAAAAACACCGCGTGGTTTAATTGAGGATGTTCTAGTTAGAGTAGATAAATGTTATTTTCCTGTAGACTTTCTCATACTTGACATGGAACCATCCCAAGAGCTGAACCAAAATCCCATAATTTTAGGACGTCCATTCTTAGCAACTGCCAATGCCAATATCAACTGTAAAATGGGAGCTATGGATATTTCTTTTGGGAATCAAAAAGTAAGAATTAATGTTTTTAATACCCCAAAGTACACCCAAGAGGAGGAAGACTGCTTTGTAATCAATCAGATAGATGAAATAGTTGAATCTAATTCCTCCTTAGATTTACTACAAGATGATGAACCCACTGAAGAAACTCAAACCCAGGAAGTAAATGCCCTGCTTAATTCACCTCAACCATCACATTCATTACCTTGGTCAGTGAAAAGTTGAGCCCTTACCTGAGCGAAAAATTGAACCACTACGTCCTTCAATTTCAGGCCCCACCACAACTTGAACTAAAACCTTTACCTGAATCACTTAAGTATGTATTTTTAGGATCAAAGAAAACCCTACCAGTAATAATTGCTTCCAACTTAACTACTGAACAGGAAAACCAATTGGTAAA
>QRFJ01002676.1:24982-39355 GCA_006176705.1 Cocos nucifera
TGCATTTTAATTCTATCCTTGTTTTAATTTTATTTATTTTATTAAAATAAAAAAACAATCTGAAACATATCAAGACTGATTGAGAATCAAAAAAAAGATTTTGAAATATACCCCTTTTCTCCTTTTTAGTTGATCTTAATCAGAATCTGGACGAACCTGGACCGGAAATTTAGGATTCCCTTCACTCAATCTACTCAAACTTCCACTTGACTCTAAAGCCAATGGCTACAAATCTAAGTCCCATCTCTATAAAGATGGGCTTCGATCTTCTGTTGCGGCCGCAATGGCTGTTGTAAGCGGTCTGTCGCATTGTCTGCCAGGAGTTACTCATTTTTGACCTCAAGTAATCCTTCTGAAGGTAATCGTGATGATGAGGTGGTATCGCCGCTCGCATGTCTTGGATTTTTGGTAGAACCATCGACTCCTGTCAGCAACGGGCTATAGTGCACCATTGTTGTCGCCAGTATACAGAATGGCATTTAGATGGCATCACTTCAATCTCGCGGCAAATACTTCTATGTACCAAATGCCTCTTTGCATCTTTCGATGCAGTAAGTATTCTGCTTCCATGGTGGAATCTGCTTACTTCTGTTTGAAATTTTCCTAAACTGACATCTCCACCAATTGCATAAAACAAACCTCAGATGTTAACTTTCGATCAATCTTATCGGACAATAAAAATCGAGCTTAATATCCTTGGACTTGGAGTTCTCCTTTTAACCGAAAGACAAACAACATATTCTTAGTTCTTCTCAATACATAAGGATACATTTCATAGAAGTCCCAGTGTTCTTCACCTCAGATTATTTGATATCCATCGGACAACTCACGGCATGGCTTAGTATCAGGTCGTGTACATAACATGGCATTACAGTTAGGCCCCTATGCTGAAGCATAGAGATTTCTTCAGATGTTCTATTCTCAGACGTACTAGGGCACATCTTCTTAAAATTATGAATGCCATACCTGAGGGTACTAAACCCTTTTAGAGTTTCCATACTAAACCTTCTTAGTACTTCCGCCTATGTACATCTTTTGTTGATAGTTCCTAATCCTATCGTCTTATCTTAATAGACCTTAATCCTAGAATAAAGGATGCTCTCCTAGGTCTTTCATGAGAATCTTAGATAACCACATTTTAACTGTGTGCAACAGGAAATATCATTCCAGGATAACGAGGATGTTCCACGTTATAAATACGACGAAAGACAAGATACACTCCCACTGCCTTTTTGAAGACACATGGTCCCCTCATTTTAATGAAACCAAATATTTTGATCACATCATTAAAATGAGTGTTCCAGAGCCTCAAGATGCTTGCCGTTAAAGACCATAATGGAACCTGTTGCCCAGCTCTCTTAAACCTTGATCATCATCACTGGTATGTTGAAACTGAGCAGGTGTTCCATATAGATATCTTTCTCAAAGATATCCATTACAGAATATCTTTTTATGTCCAATGTGCCTATTTTCATAATCAAAAATAGCCTGCATAGCAAGCAATGTGCGATGGATTTTGGCATGCCACTGCAAAAAAGGTATCTGATAGTGGCATTGCCCTCGGGTTGACTATAACCTTTGCCACTAATCTAGCCCTGAATGTCTCCACATTTCCATCACACCAATCTTTCCTCTTGAAGATCCATTACACCCAACGAGTACTATACCTTCTAGTGGATCTACCCAGCGCCAGACGGTTTGAGTGTATTGAGTCAATTTTGACTTCATTATCTCTTAACCATTTCTCAAAGTCGATATTATATCGCCTCGTTATTGGTTTTTGGGATCATATCAGCATGAATACCCCATTACCTAATGAGCGAACATTTTTAACATATCTCTAAACTAGTACCTAAGTACTCGCCTTCATGGGATTGACGGAAACCCTTTCCGACTATCGAGGTGGAGGAGTAGTGTATGATGGCAACTCTGATTTGTTTCATTTGGTCCCTTCAGCTCGTAGCCTTTATGAGGACTTTCTCAATCAAGCTTGATCTTGCTTTCTAATGCCGCTATTTCTTGAGCCTAAACTATTTTTCAAAGAAAGACTGGCATGCTCACTTCACAACACATTGTGTCTTTCTAATATAAAAATGATATCCTAATGACTTCGTTTAATATTCCTAAATTAGCTCTAAAGGACCTGAAAGTCTAACTTGTCGCTTTGTCTGATATAGCCGCGACAACCCCAAATCTGAGAGACTCAGACTGATTTCTTACATGCCATATCTCATCACGGTGTGGTAGAAACGAATTTTAAAAGACCCTATCAGTAAGATATATTGCAGTTAACAAACAGTATTCTTCAAAAAAATCAGGAAGGTCTGTGAAACTCATCATCGGATCGAACCATATCTAATAGATCCGATTCTCTGCTTCTAAAACCCCATTGAGTTGAGGTGTTCCTGGTGGAGTCAATTAAGAGATTATACCATTTTTCTTGAGATAGTTCAGGAATTTCCGACTAAGTTATTCACCTCCTCGATTTGATCGAAGAACCTTAATGGATTTTCTAATTTGCTTTTCTACTTCATGTTTGAATTCTTTGAACTTTTCAAATGCTTTAGACTTGTATCTCATAAGATACACATACCTATATATTGATAAATCATCAGTAAAGGTTATGAAATAGACTAAGTTGCCTCTAGCCGGCACATCAAATGGGCCGCACACATCTGTATGTACTAGGGCAAGAAGATCGGTGGCCCTTTCCCCATGTCCTATAAAAGGGAGCTTGGTCATTTTGCCATGAAGATAGGATTCACAAATTGGATATGACTCGAAAGTCAATGGACTCAATAGCCCAGTTTTTTCCAATTTGTTAACCCTATCTTCTGCTATATGACCTAATCTTAGGTGCCATAGATACCTATCATTAGGACTATCCCTAGGACATTTTGATTTTATGGTATTTATATTTTGCTCAAAGTTAAAAATAGATACATCAACATGTAACCAATAAAGACTATTAATAAGAAAACCACTTGCAATTTTTTTTCTTTCATAAAGAATGTTACAATGGTCCTTAAGAAAACTAATTACATAGCCTTCTAATGCAAGGCAAGAAACAGAAATCAAATTCCTACTTGCTACAGGTACATAATAACAATCTTTTAATACTAAGTCTAAACCAGATGGTAGTTGAAGATGGTATGTTCCCATGACTACGGCAGCAACCTTTGCTCCATTTTTGATGCGTAGGATCATCTCACCATCCCTCAGCCTCCTGCTATCCTCAAGACCCTGCATAGAAGTGCACAAGTGAGCACTAGAACCAGAGTCAAGCACTCAACTGGATGCAGAAGAAACCATAAGGTTAGACTCAATAACGAGCATACCTCCAGAAGGACCTGCCTCCTTCTTCTTTAGGGTGGCCAGGTAAGTAGGGCAGTTCCGCTTCTAGTGGCCATCATTGTTGCAATGGAAATACTTTCCTTTATTAGTGGCCTTCTTCCTTGGCTCTGTCTTTTTCTTCTTTCCTCCTTCCACCTTTTGCTTTTTTGCTAACTTCTTCTTCTTTCCAAAACACTTTCTCTTGAAAGAAGTCCATTTCATAGCAAGTACTGAGTCTTTAGAACCTTTCATGGAAAGCTCAGCAGTAACCAGCATGTTCATAAGTTCGGCCAAGAAGTTTTAAAGTTTATGCATATGGTAGTTCATGATGAACTGCCCATACGCATCGATCAAAGATTGTAGAATTATGTCATTCTGCAGATCCAAGTCCAACCTCACTCTGAGCTTCTCAAGCTCTTCTAAGTCATTGATCATCATCAGACAATGATCTTGGACCGACTGCCGATCATGCATCTTAATCTTGAATAGTCGTTTAGTGACTTGATACTTGGCTGCGCGACTTTGTTCACCAAACATCTCCTGTAGGTGAGCCAACATTTGGTGAGTAGTTCTGATATCTTCATGTTGATGCTGAAGCTCATCGAACATCGAGCCCAACATGTAGTATCTGACCTTATTATCTTCGTCAGTCCACTTATCCAGAGACACTCCCTGTTCAGCAGATGGACGAGCTGGTAAGGTAGGAGGGTCCTGGTCCAATACATGAGTTAACTTCTTGAAATCCAAAATAATTTTGAAGTTCCAAAGCCAATACTTGTAATTTGGTTTGGTCAGTCTATGGGTGTCCAAGATTTGTGCTAGTGGATTGGATACAGACATCTTCCTATAAGGAGTTAAAGTTTTTAGTTAGATATTGTAATTAAGACTTAACTAATTTATTTAAAAATTTTATTTTTAAACAAATTAGCTCCCATTATTTTCTCAGATCCTTACACTTCCTCTGTAGAGATGCAAAAATCTTCATGATTACTGATTTCTAATGGGTGGTGCGGTCCCACCAACTGACTCATCACCTCACCTAACAGTTATTGGTGATGGATTAGCCAATGAGTGAACAACTCTTGTTCAATGATTCTCTAATCATGATGCACCCAAACATGGTCTCTAATTCATGAATCTCACTGTGTCTAAAATATTGATCCACTCCTTAGTTATGTCAGACCCACCATTTGCACAGATTGGATTCCTAATTGACTCTCTCACTGTATATGGAATATTGAGCCCAATTCATCCTCCAGCTTGTAGCATCTGATGCCTAATAGACATGGTTGCATCTTTTCGATGTAACTGAGCCACTGTAACCAGCCAAGAACAATCAACCTCGGGAAGGGTCCGCACATCTACAATGGTGGAAGACCTTTGATTTAATCTTTTCTTAGGGAGATTTGATTTAGGTCTTATTAAACTAGACTTGATATAGTTATAACCATTATGACTAACCTAGTGGCATGGGTCAGCTCAGATTATTGACCACCTCAGATTAGAACTGAGTCAACAAACATGGCCAGGTAAATGAGACCGATGGAAGGGATATGCCATTAACTCGATAAGAATGCATTCAAGTCGAGTAGCTCCTAATTAAAAATCAGTCGATCGTATCTGCCAAACTTACCTTAGATACCAAATTATTGAGACAGAACCAATCGGGTTAGCCTACAATCCAGACTCTAACCTCTGAGCCTAATTAGGTCTTAACTTGATCGATCACTCACATGACTCGATCTTGTCCCAGACTTAATCCTATTAGGCTGGTCAATTTAAACATTGTTGATCCCATCTAACCAACTCTTGATTCGGTTTGATCAATTGCTTAGACCTAATTGAGCTACCCAAGCCCGAACCTAGATTTATGAATATATCTTAGATCTAAAATTCTCAATTTTAGACCTAATTGATATTTCATAAACTTAATTCTTAATTAAGTTAGGATTCTTAAACAAAATATGTAGATAAAATCCTAGGATTTCAGGATCTAGGATTTTGCAGAAAGTAAGTTTTTAATTTCTGATTAAGGACGAATGCGCAGCACCCCTACACATCATAAGAACACCCCATCGGATGAGAGGAGAGGGTCTTTAAGCCCTACTTTGTTCTTGTGATTGGACAGCCAAGGAGAACGCCTTAATTAGAAATACAACTAATCTATAAAAATAAATTAGATCTAAGCATATATCTCATATAAAAGATAGATCTAATGAAAACATATTTTGTATATATCACATATATCATGCATGCATATTTTTCAAATCTAAATTATCTCATAATCACCTAAAAAATTAAATTTAAATTCAATCATATTAAATAAAATTTAATCCAGACCTACATGTAGAACTATTCTACAACTAGTCTAAATATGCAACTATCATATCTCATATGAACAAATTAATTTTATTTTATTTTCTATTTTTAGATCTGATTATAATATTTATAATATCAAAAAGTAGAAAATAAATAGATCTAAAAATTACTTTTAATCAAATAAAAATTATGATCAAACTAGACTACACATAGAATAATTCTATTCCTAGTCTAGTTATGTATCTCATACATATTAGATCTAGATTGATTTATTTTATTTTATTTTTTTTAATCTTTTGATTTTAGATTTAATCATATCTTATGTGATATCTAAAATCACTAATTAATTGGATTAAATTAGATCTAAATTAATTTAATATGAACCTGGCTTTGATACCAGTTGAAAAAAAATTTTGATTTTCTGGGTCAGGTTCGTTCAGATCTGATTGAATCGAGAGACATATTTCAAAAATTCTTCTCTTAGATCTAGATTAGATCTGACATTTTTTAAATCTGATTTATGATCTTATAATTATAAAAATAAAATAAAATTAATTCTAAATTAATTTTTATCTTGATCTTGGGTAATCTGATTACCTATTGATGATCTCACGGAAGCTCTGAGGTTCTGGATCTAGCCACACAAGCGCCTGGCCTCTATCGATATCCACTCAGGCTAGATCTGGAGATCTTCTCCTTCTCTTTCTTTTCTCCAAAAAATTAGATCTAGATCTAATTTGGAAGATCTTCAAAACTTCTTCTGAAGATCATCCATTGTCTCTGCAGCAGTGCTGCCTTCTTCCCTTTCGTCAGCCTTTCTTGCTTGACTCGCACTAATCAGAAGAACCCAACTTTCTTGGGCGTGGAGAGGAGGGAGAGGAGCAGATGGTGGCATGGAGAAGTGAGAGAGACATCCTTCGGGCATGGCTTAGATGAACTCATTATAAAAGTGGGCGCAGATAGGGTCTATTTATAGACTCCATTGCGCCATGCAGTGCTGCATCACCTTGGCTAATCACGTTGCTTTATTCAATCAGATCTAAATCTGATTGGTAGGATGAGAGACCCACAAATTCATCCTAAGGTGGCACCTAAGACTGGTCAAAGTCTATAGGTGAGGGTCACCTAGCTTGAATCCAACAAGCAACCTGGAGTCCCATCCATATGGGACTCCAGCATCCCTATCCATTGGTGCATGCCATCCTAGGCATGCGCTCCCTTTCTTTCTAATTTCTAGAGAGGGGACAAGCCCCTATCTGCTCTCCAATAAGTGCATGACACATGGGCAGATGTCCAAGGGTCAAAGATCAACGTTTGACCAAGTCAAAGTACAAGAATTAGCAGGTGATGAAAAATGGTAGATGTTGTCTCAAATTTATCTCATAAATTAAGGTAACCCTTTTCTGACTTGGACAAGCTCCAGTCAAATCAGGTAAAGGTACCTGAGTGAGCACAAACTTATTTGGCTTAGTCGAGATAACTTTTATGATAGAAAAAGATGAACGTTAGGCTCAATCATGTGCTAGCATGACTTCCTTGAACCTAATTAAATCTCATTCAAATCAACTGAACTGAGTTAGTCTAATTGATGATATCCAGATCCAAATCCTTATTTATGTGACCCAGTTAGATTTAGTTCTATATGGTAATAGGACATGTCATAATCTCCATCATTGACATCATCAAAACTTCTTTCGATGAATCAAAACTTTTCTGATTCAGACAACTAGAATGATTGATCATTAAAATCATTCTAGTTGCTCCCAAAATCCACCAGTGACACCTAGCAACATATGATGACAACCCATCAAAAACTAAAAATGAACCTCTCGGTGCAGCTACTTGTGTGATTAAGTTCTTCTATCTTGAGCCCCGATCAGATTAGGGTTAAGGTGAACTCGTCAAACCCTAATATCTATCATATGATTTAATCATTCGATTCAAGTCCGATGTGAAAACGTTAATAAAAACTCTTTCTATTATTTCACACTCTAGCATGGCCATGGGCTTATGGACTTGATTCTCATGATCATCATAAGGCTGCTCCTCATCCACCGAGGTAGATAGATTCCATCTTGGTGCAATCCAATTCCTACAATGAACATGCTATAGCCAACATACACCTCAGGATTCTGAATGGCTAGGAGACCGAGTCATGGTATAGTCAAACTATAACACCCTCAAGGTGAACTGCTGATGCATCTCAAGTCAAAGAACCAGACATACCACTGCAACATCGAGTCAGTCATCGACGAGAAGGTAGACTTCTTTATGACTACTCGAGGTGGTCACGCTTAGTGCCCTCATTCTCTAACGAGTACCTATACTCTCACTCTGGTGTCTCCACACCATAGACTCAAGACTCATCTACTATAAAGAAGCGATTGCATACTAACCTTCTGGATCAATCACCATCCTCATGATGATCCTATGGTCAGGAGCATTTTATGAGTTAATAATGAAAATTCTTATCTAAAATTTTTTACTCTTAAAAATATGAATTATCATTACCACTAACTTAAGGGACGTATCATAGACACTAAATACACATATGTGGTAGAAAATAATATATTTTATTATTTATAGTCAAAATTATAATTTTGCCCTTAGAGGTGTATTACAAGTGTTAGCCTCTAGGGCACTCATATCTAACACTTGTAAGCCCAGTACAACTTTCCAATATTCCTTAGTCGGGCATCTCGAGCCCTCTCTTGATCGAAGAAGTCGTACCTCCTCTACACAAAGTTATCAAAAATTAGTTATAAAATTATTCTAATTAAACATATATAGTGTAAACATATAAAATGCATAAATATAATTAAGATGTGCGTACTTACTCATATCTCCTTCCATACCCAATCCTTGATGGTAGCATCCATCAAACGCCAGTCTCTGCGATCTATGAAAATAATGTCCGACCACCTCATAAGCACTCCAAAAAAGGAATGCATCTTCCATGCGATCTCCCCTACTGGTCTCCTCTTTGCATCGTAATAGACCATCACCTGATGCTAGAGGTTCCACACGTGTGCCATACGTGTGGGACCATGAAATGTCTGACTAGATGATGCACTTGCAATGCAAATATATTATGCAAATATATAAGTGTGCAAATACTATATAAAAAATAAAATTATGCTAATATAATAAAAACGTACACTCAGATGCCTGCATGGTAGCATGTGTCTTAGATATGGGTGATGGTAGAGGCTCGCTACCGATGGAGTAGATGCTGATGGTGGAGGTCCCTGAGCAGTCGATGCCAAGATGGATGGAGTATGCTCTAACTGCTCCTTAGATACTAAACTGCACATAACCCATCGAGGGGCAAGGGTGAAAGCTAGATGGCATTTCAGTGCCATCGTGATCTACAACATTAATGAACATTAATCAATATAACATGTTGAACAATAATATTAGTATAGCATCAATAAATAATCTCTAATATGTACACTAATCAATTGTCGGGTCTATCATTATGCATTGCAATAAACAAAAGCAACAAGATATAAACATCCTAAAAATGTTATGCAATAAATTCTACAACATGAATTACATTCACAAATAATTAAAGATGAGCAACAGTCGTAGACTTGATTTCTTGCACGAACCTTGGTGTTAATCTAGAAACCTAAAAGAAGAACAAAGAAGATGATGGTGGCACCTTAGGGCTTAAAGTTGGAACCTTAGAGAGACATATCAAATTGTATTCGCTCAGAAGTCGAGCCGACCTAAGACAGTCGGCTCTATGCTTGAGACATCCGGCTTGGGTCCTCGCCCAACTGGCTCAATCATGGCCCGAGTCGGCTTGGCTGTGTATCTAAGCTTGCTTGGCTATATGCCATCCCCTCAATCACTCCTTCTCTCGATCTCTCTCGATGGCGACAACGGCGAGGCCGAACCCCTCCCTCCCAGCTTTTCAATCTCTCGATCTTCCTCTCTCCCTCTCTCGATCTCCATCATCGGTGAGGCCAGACCCCATCCCTCCTAGTGATGCCGGTGAGGCCAGACCCCATCCCTCCCTCTCTCACTCTATTGATCTCCCTCAATCTCCCTCATCGGTAAGGTCGGACCCCATCCCTCCCAGTGATGCCGGTGAGGCCGAAACCTCTCCCTCCCTCCCTCTCTCGCTCTCTTGATCTCCCACTCTCCCTCTATCCATCTTCCTTGTCGGCGAGGCTAGACCCCCTCTCTCCCAATGATGGCAGTGAGGTCGGATCCCTCCCTTCCTCTCTCCCTCTCTCGATCTCCCTCACCAATGATGGTGGCAAGGACGGACCCCCTCCCTCCCTCCCTCCTTCTCCCACTCTTAGTCTCCTTTACCGATGGCCGACAAGCGACTAGCCCTCCCTCTCTTAATCTGTCGATCTCCCTCTCAGTCTCTTATTTTCTTAGTTTTGGGTCCCATAATTGGGTCCGGCCTTTCGAGATCCATTAGGGTCTGGGTCTGGTACTTCAGGTATAGACCCATCGGATATTCGGATTTAGATCCAGTACCAGTAATTAAAATTAGATTTGGATTTGAATATCTAGATTCTGATCCAAATACTATGCCATGCAGATAATTATAATATTTATAATAAAAATTTATAATATTTATTATAAATATTTTATAAATTATTATAAACATACATAATTAATAAATAATACTATAAAATTAAAAAAAATTATACCAACGGCTATAGAGAGTGGGTCGCATCGAAAGCTTCGAGGGTCGTTGGCGACGATGCTAGAAGAAGACGACGACACTAGAGGTAACCTAAAAAATAAAAGCGAGATAGTGAGATAGAGAAGAGAGAGAAAGAGGAAAAATAGAGAGAGCAGGGGTGGCCGTAGATGGGGGCCCAGGTGTAGGGGCACAAAGATGAGGAGGTTCGAGAGGCATAGTGACGAGAGTGTCGATGATTGGGAGGGACAGTGTTGGGGGTGGGGGGCCAGGTGGAGGGTGGCGAGGAGGGGAGGCCGGGGATGGAGGGCTGGGGGTGGCAGGGTGGTGGGGAGGAGCGGCCGAGAGGATGGGGGGGAAGGAGGGGCGGTTGGGGGGGGTGGGGGATGGCGGGGGTGGGTGGAGGGTGGCGGGGAGGGGCGGCCAGAGATGGGGGGGTGGGGGTGGCAGGATGGCGGGGAGGTGCAGTCAGGTATGGGGGGAAGGAGGGGCGATCGGGTATGGGGGAAGGAAGGGCAGGGGTTGGGGGAGCGCCAAGAATGAGGGGAAGGAGGGACGGTCGGAGGGGGGTGGGGAGGCCGGGTGGGGGTGGTGGGGAGGGGCGGTCAGAGATGGGGGGGCTGGGGGGTGGCAGGGTGGTAGGGAGGGGCGGCTGGGGATGGGCGGGAAGGAGGACAGTCGGGGGAGGGTGGGAGGGTGGGGTGGGTGGGGGGTGGGTAGGGAGGAGCAGTCGGAGATCGAGGGAAGGAGGGGCAGTCGGGGAGAGTGGGGGTGGGGCTTGGGTGGGGGTGCAGGTGGCTGGGAGGGGCAGCCGGGATGGGGTTTGGAGGGGGAAGGAGAAGGAGGGGCAGCATCGGTCGGGAGGGGAAGGAGCTTGACCGACCATAAAGAGGAGGGGAGAGATAGAGAGAGATTGAGCGCGCACGGGAGAAAAGTAGAAAAAATTTGAAGATTTTTAACCTAACCTACGGCAGTGATTATCGAACCACTGTCATAGATCCACGGTAGTGGTTACCCAAAATCGCTGCCATAGATCTACGGCAGTAGTTCTATAACCGCTGCTGTGGATCTATAGCAGTGATTTTTGGTAACCATTATCGTAGGATGAAAATAATTTTTTTCTTATCTTTTTCTAAATATTATATAATTTTAAAATTTAATGCTCATCTTCATTATTCATTATTTAAATAATTATCATTAGAGTGTCATCGCAAAAGGTTGCCTCAATCCGATGGCTCTAGCTTCATCGATTAGAAAAATTTGATTTCGATGATCACGAACGATGATGCAATGATCTGATGGATAGAGATCTTCGATGGATTCAAAAGTCTGCAATGATGATCTCGATGATATTTGTAGCATACTATCAAAGTTTTACTTCAATCACATATCGTTATCATGATCAATTTAGTATGAAATAATTTCGACCGTTAAATTAGAAATAAGCAATCAAAAGGTTAAACGACGTTCGATTATGAGATAATTTTTTAGTTAAATGATCTTTGTTATAATTTTAAATATTTTATACAATGATGATAGTAAAATTCAAATTATTTTTGTATAAACTATTTATGTTAAGCAGATATTGCAAAAGCACGAGCATAACAACCAATGAAGTTTCAGAATGGTTATCAAGAGACGTATAATTTTAGATCGTTCTTCATCTCACGAGTCGAATTTTATAATCACCACTGTAAAAAATGATTAAAGTAGTAGCCAAGATCATTTATAAAAAAAATTATCTCATAATCGGACACCATTTGGTCCTTTGATCATTCCATTATCATTTAACGGTCGAAACTAATCTATACTAAATTGACTAAGATAACGATACTCGATTGAAGCGAAACTTTGATAGTATGCTACAAACACCACCAAAATCATCATTACAAGTTTTTGGATCCATCAAAGGTCTCCATCTATCAGATCATCGCATCGTCATTCATGATCATTGAAATCATATTTTTCTGATCGATGAAGCTAGGGCCATCGGATCGAGGCAACCTTTTGTGACAACACTCTAATGATAATTATTTAGATAATGAATGGTGAAGATGGACATTAAATTTTAAAATTATATAATATTTAAAAAAAATATATATGACAGTGGTTATAATTAACCGCTGCCATAAATAAGCTTATAGTAGTGGTTCATACTAACCACTGCTATAGGTTCGATTTATGGCAATGGTTTCACTAACCGCTGCTATAGGTCCTACCTATAGCAGTGGTTACAATGAACCACTGCTATAGATCAACTTATGGAAGCGAATTTTTGTAACCACTACTATAGATCCGACCTACGACAGCGATTTTAATTAACCACTACTATATGTCGGACCTATAGTAGTGGTTACAAAAATTACTGTCATAGGTCCGACCTATAGCAGCGGTTAATGAAACTAACTGCCGTAGGATCTATGGCAGTGGTTTCAAAAATCGCTGCCATAGTATGCGCTGCCATAGACCATTTTTACAGTAGTGTAAAGAGTCTAATTTCTTTTTATTATTATTAAAGCCTGGTGGGTTATTTGTTAGGGTTAGGCCTTATGTTTGATTGATTGAAGCTAGGACCTTCTACATTTTGATCTTGTGACTATGAAAAGTTAGGATGGTTTCTCTATCTTAGGTTATAAGTGAATGCATAGGGTTATTATTTGGTCTTTGATATGCTGTATTAACCTATGCAAACTCATTTTCTATTGGTTTAATCAGGAAGGGACATTTCTTTATGACATGGTCTGGTGCACTGCAACCATTGCACATAGGTGAAGTCACTTGGTTTATATTAGCTGGTCTCTACAATTCTAAGGCCTTTAATCTTCCTTGTAAAGTAGCAATTTTGGCTTCTACAGCTAAGATTGTTGGGACTTGGTGTATACCACCGCTTGCTAGCATAGGTTCCCCAGTTGCTTCCTACTGTATACTGTTTTCTACTAGATCCTCTAAATATTGCTAGGCCTCATTAGGTTCCTTGTGCATGAATTGACCCTGGCATATTGATTCTAGCATATGAAAGAAATTCTTGATTTTTTGGACCAGGTTCGTTTAGATCTGATCGGATCAAGAGATATATTTCAAAAAAATTTTTCTTTGATCTGAATCAGATCTGGGATGTTTTAGATCTAATTTTTATTATTTTAGTAATTAAAATAAAATATAAATAAATTAAATCAGATTTAATTTATCTTGATGTAGGGTAATCCTGTTACCCGTTGATGATCCTGTAATCAACGGAAGGTTCTGGATCTAGCCACATAAGTGCCTGGCCTCTATCAGTATCGACTTAGGTTGGATCTAGAGATCCTCTTCTTCTCTATCATGTTCCCAAAAATCAGATCTGAATCTAATTTGGAGGATCTTCAAAATGACTTTCGAAGATCAGCAGTTGTCCTTTGTGGCAGCGCAGCCTTCTAGCTTTCTATCGCCTTTCTCTCGCCTAGATTGTACCAACTGATATCCCAAACTACTTTGGGCATGGAGAGGAGAGGGAGATGATGGACTTGGCATGGAGGAGGAAGACAGAAACAACCTTGGGCATGGGGAATTTCATTACTTTTTGAGTTGGGCATAGGGTCTTATTTATATACTATGCATGATCCAACTCCTCTTCTTCCCAACCAATCACAATCCTTTGTGAAATCAGATCTTAATCAGATTGGTGGGAATAGAGTCCCTTGGATTCATCCTTAGATGGCACTTAAGACCAGTCAAAGTTGGTTCTTAGGAGGAGTCTATTCGGAATCCAAAAACAAGATGGAGTTCCTATCCAATAGGAACTCCTGGGCGCCTCCAGCTTGGGGGCGTGCGCCCTCCTCCTTGCCAGTTTTTGGTAGGAGGACAAGCCCCCACCAGCTCTCCAATAGGTGCATGACACGTGGATAGAAGTCAAAGTGTCAATGGTCAACATTTGACCAGTCAAAAGTCAACTTTTGACCAAAGTCAAAGGACGAGAAATGGCAGGTGAACAAAAATGGTAGGTATTGTCTTAAAAAATAAGACAACCCTTTTCTAACCTAGACAGGCTCAAGTCAGACCAAGTGAAGGCCACTGAT
>QRFJ01002676.1:39365-68304 GCA_006176705.1 Cocos nucifera
AGATCTGGGATGTTTTAGATCTAATTTTTATTATTTTAGTAATTAAAATAAAATATAAATAAATTAAATCAGATTTAATTTATCTTGATGTAGGGTAATCCTGTTACCCGTTGATGATCCTGTAATCAACGGAAGGTTCTGGATCTAGCCACATAAGTGCCTGGCCTCTATCAGTATCGACTTAGGTTGGATCTAGAGATCCTCTTCTTCTCTATCATGTTCCCAAAAATCAGATCTGAATCTAATTTGGAGGATCTTCAAAATGACTTTCGAAGATCAGCAGTTGTCCTTTGTGGCAGCGCAGCCTTCTAGCTTTCTATCGCCTTTCTCTCGCCTAGATTGTACCAACTGATATCCCAAACTACTTTGGGCATGGAGAGGAGAGGGAGATGATGGACTTGGCATGGAGGAGGAAGACAGAAACAACCTTGGGCATGGGGAATTTCATTACTTTTTGAGTTGGGCATAGGGTCTTATTTATATACTATGCATGATCCAACTCCTCTTCTTCCCAACCAATCACAATCCTTTGTGAAATCAGATCTTAATCAGATTGGTGGGAATAGAGTCCCTTGGATTCATCCTTAGATGGCACTTAAGACCAGTCAAAGTTGGTTCTTAGGAGGAGTCTATTCGGAATCCAAAAACAAGATGGAGTTCCTATCCAATAGGAACTCCTGGGCGCCTCCAGCTTGGGGGCGTGCGCCCTCCTCCTTGCCAGTTTTTGGTAGGAGGACAAGCCCCCACCAGCTCTCCAATAGGTGCATGACACGGTGGATAGAAGTCAAAGTGTCAATGGTCAACATTTGACCAGTCAAAAGTCAACTTTTGACCAAAGTCAAAGGACGAGAAATGGCAGGTGAACAAAAATGGTAGGTATTGTCTTAAAAAATAAGACAATCCTTTTCTAACCTAGACAGGCTCAAGTCAGACCAAGTGAAGGCCACTGATCGAGCACAAACTCCTTTGGCTCAGTTAGGACAACTATTTATGATAGTAAAATAAGAATGTTAGGTTCAATCGAGTGCTAGCACGATTTTCTTGAACCAAATTGAATCTCATTCAGATCAATTGAACTGGATCAGTTCAATCGATGATCACTAGATTCAAACCCTTATTTGTGTGACCCAGTTAGGTTCAGTTTTGTAATGGTATGGGATATGCCATGATCTCTATCATAACATCATCGAAACTCCTTTCGATGATGAAACTCTTCTGATTCGAACAGCTAGAATAATCGATCATCTAAATCATTCTAATTGCTTCCAAAATCCACCAGTGATACCTAGCAGTATATGGTGGCAACCCATCAGAGCTGAATGCACTCTTTGGTGCAGCTACCTTGTGTTAAGTTCTTCTATCTTGAGCCTCGATCAGATTAGGGTTAAGGTGAACTCGTCAAACCCTAGTTTCTGTCATATGATATTATCATTCGATTCAAGTCGATGTAAAACTTAAATAGAAACTCTTTCTAATTATTTCACTTACCATGGCCATGGGCTTCTGACATTGATTCTTATGATCATCATAGAGGCTGCTCCTCTACATCCGAGAGTAGATAGATTCCATCTTGATTAATCCAAGTTCTAAATGAAACATGCTATAGCACATACACCAAGATTTCGATGCTAGGAGACTGAGTTATGGTGTAGTCAAACTATAACACCCTCAAGATGAATTGCGATGCACCTCAGGTCAAAGAACAGACACACCACTGGCATCGAGTCAGTCATGATGAGAGGTAGACTTCCTAATGACTACTCGAGGTGGTCACGCTCAGTGCCCTCCTGTTCTCTAATGAGTACCTGTACTCTTCTTCGGTGTCTCCACACGTAGACTCAAGAATTATTAAAAAAAAGTGATTGTACACGAACCTTTTGGATCAATCACCATCCTCGTTGTGATCCTATGGTCGGAGCATTTATGAGTTAATAATGATTTTCATGTCTAAATTTTCAACTCTTGAAAATATAAATACATTACCATTAACTCAAGGATTATCACAAACCTAATACACATATGTGATAGAAATAATCCTTTTTATTATTATAGTCAAAATTATAATTTTGCCCCTAGAAGTGTATTACAAGTGTCAGCCAATTCTGGCTTTAGGGCACATATATCTAACAACTCACTTGTCAAAGCCAATTGGACTACAGCATAAGTCCATCTTCTCAAGTACGGCTTCGATCTTTTTTATGTCCCAATGGCTTTGTAAGTAAGGTTCTAACTGCATAGTCTTGGCTGAAATTGACTCTCTTGACCTCGACCGTAACCTTCTTTTCAGATAATCGGCGATGAGGTGGATCGCCTCATGTGCTATGGATTTCTGGTGAGACCTTGGCTCCTTAGTAGCGGCAATATGGACGCCATTGTTCTCCCATGTACAAAGGAATGCATCTGATGGCTTACTCTTATTCTCATTAAACTTCTGATACTAGAATGCTTCCTTGCAGCCTCTGATGCAGCGATATATTTCATTGGCTTCCATGGTTGGAATCTCACTATCATGGTTCTGCTTAAAAACTCTTCCAGCTGACAGCACACATTGCACTAATAGACTCCAGATGTCAACTTTCATCATCTAATCGGACAGAAAGTCCAAGTCTGTGTATTCTGGCTTGGAGTTCTCCATTATTGAAGACCAAGTCATATCCTTAGTTCTCTTAAGTAACTTAAGCATCGATTTCATTAGAAGTCGCAGTGTTCTTCACTGGATTTGATTGATATCTACTTGTGAACACTCACAGCAATGGGCTATATCAGGTCGTGTATATAGTATTGGATACATGAGGCTTCCTATTGAAAAAAGTTAAGGGATCTTGCCAATGCATTACTATTTCCTCAGGTGTGCTAGAGACACACTCTCTTAGAAAGATGATAATCTGTTGAGTATTTAATCCTCTCTTAAGAGTTTCTCCATACATAAACCTCTTTAGTACTTCCTCTATGTACATCTTCTGTGAAATTCCTAGCATCCTATTCGGTCTATCCCTATAGACCTTATTTCCTAGAATAAAGGATGCTTCACCTAGGTCTTGAAGGGAAATCCTGATTTCCTGGTCCAGGTTCGTCAGATCTGATTTGATCAAGAGATATATTTTAAAAATTTTCTCTTGATCTCAATCAGATCTTGATATATTTCAGATCTGATTCTTATTATTTTAATAAATAAAATAAAACAAGATAAATTAAATCAAATTCAATTTACCTGATTTGGGTAATCCTATTAACCTGTAGATGATCCTGATTGCGGGAAGGTTCTCGATCTTAGCCACGCAAGCGCCTGGCCTCTACCGGTATCCACTTGGTTGGATCTGGAGATCTTTCTTCTCTATCACACTCCAAAAATTAGATCTGGATCTGATATGGAGGATCTTCAAAACTCTTTTGAAGATCTCGCAGTCATCCTTTTGCAGCAGCGCAGCCTTCTTGCTCTTTTGATCGCTTTCCTTGATCTGTTCGCACCAACTAAATCCAAACACTTTTGGACGTGGAGAGCAAGGGGAGAGGTTATGGCATGGAGAGGAGGGGAGAGGCAGCCTTGGGCGTGTCTAATTGCTTCTCTTTTTAATTAGGTTAGGCGCAGGTCTTATTTATAACCTCTTGTGATCCAATCCTTTTCCTCTCAACCAATCAACCTTTGTGAATCAGATTCTAAATCTGATTGGTTGAAATAGAGCCCTAGATTCATCTTAGAGGGTGCCTAAGATCAGTCAAATGGATTCTTAGTAGAACTCCAATTGGAATCCAAAAGAGGTGGAGTCCTTGTCCAACAAGGACTCTAGGCGCCTCCTACTTGGGTCACGCACCCTTGGTGTGCACCCTCCTCTGCCAGATTCTGGCAGGGGGGAGGCCCCACCAGCTCTCCATAGTGTGCATGACATGTGGTCAAAAGTCAAAGGTCATGGTCACGCTATTGACCGTCAAAGTAGACTTTTGACAAGTCAAAGAAACAGAAATGGCAGGTGACCAAAAATGGCAGGTAATGTTCTACAAATAGACAAACTTATTTCTGACTGACAACTCCAAGTAGATCATATGAAGGCCCTGTATGAGCACAAATCCTTGGCTCAGATAGGAAATTTTATGATAGCAAAAGAAGAAGTTAGGTTCAATCGAGTGCTAGCACGATTTCCTTGAACCTAATTGAATCTCATTCAGATCAATTGAACTAGATCAGTTCAATTGATGATCACAGATTCAACCTTGTTTGTGTGACTAGTTAGGTTCAGATTTATATGGTAATGGATTATGTCATGATCTCTATCAAGACATCATCGAAACTCCTTTCGATGGCATAGAACTCTTCTGATTCGAACAAGCTAGAATGATCGATTATCTAAATCATTCTATTGCTCCAAATCCACCAGTGACCTCACGCGTATATAGGTTGGCACCCATTACCGAGCTGAATGCGACCTTTGGTGCAAGCTACCTGTAATGATTCAGTTCTTCTATCATTTGAGCCCAACGATTAGATTAGGCTTAAGGTGAACTCATCAAACTAGTCTCTGTCCTATGATTGTATCATCATTCGATTCGGTCCAATAGTTGACAAATCTAAATAGAACCCTGTTTATTATTTCACTCTACATGTCATGGATTTCTGGACTTGATTTTCATGATCATCATAGGGCTTCCTCTACCACCGAGGTAGATAGATCCATCTTGATGCAATCCAGTTCTACCAATGAACTGCTATAGCCAATATACACTCAGGGTTCATTGGCTAGAGAGACCAGTGGTGTAGTCAACTATACACCTCAGGATGAAACTGCCGAATGCATCTCAAAAGAACCAGACACATTACTGCAGCATCGAGTCAGTCATTGATGAGAGGTAGACTCCCTAATGACTACTCGAGGTGGTCACGCTCAGTGCCTCGTTCTCTAATGAGTACCTTACTTTCGCTCTGGCGTCTCCACACCGTGACTCAAGACTATTACTGAAGAAAAGCGATCGTACACCAACTTCCGGATCAATCACCATCCTCGTGATGATCTATGGTCGGGAGCTGTTTATGAGTTATACTGATAATCATGTCTAATTTTATCTCTCTAGACGAGATCTCCCCCGAAGAAGCTCGGCTACAGGAGATAAGATCTCCCCAGCGCGCACTTCAACCTCGCTGCAAGAGAGGAGGTCTCCTCGAGTCAACTTCAGCTGATGAAGACAATGCGCCCCCGAGGAGCTCAAATCCGACCTCGACCGTAGGGAGCGAGATTACTTCGGCTTCAACATCAGCTTCATCGACTTTAGCTGGAACGAGTTCCATTTCAACTCCAAACATCGACTGGAGATGAGACCTCCCCCGAGCTTCAGCTGCAACGAATGCGGAGCCTGGAAGAAGACTTCGGCAGTCGCCTGTTTTGGTACTCCCTTCCTTCAATTTTTGAAATCGGGAGTGGGGGGGCTACTGTTGGGGATAAATCCCGCTCCTGCCGAAGCCTAGCCCGATGCTCGGCCCAATGCAACCAGTAGCCGTTGAAGAGCTTAGTCGCCAGGCGCAGGCCGAGCCCCTACATGGCCGAACTGCCTAGAGGCCGAACTCCCCTGCACCAAGGTCCAGGCCAAACGCCTAGAGGCCGAACTCCCCTGCACAAGGTCCGACCAAACTGCCTAGAGGCCGAACTCCGCGCCAAAGGTCCGGGCCGAACTACTAGGCCGAACTCCCCAGCGCCAGGCTCCGGGCTGAACCCACCGCAGCCGACTTCCTAACGGCCGAGCTTTTGGACTCCAAGCGGCAGGACTTCTTCGGAGATGGACTCCTCCCAGACGCCCTTTCGACCACCCGAGCTCCTCCGGGTTTTCTTTCGGACCGACTCTAGGTGAGCCCAGGCGGCCGAACCCCTTCGGACCGGACTCCAGGCGTCGAACTCTCGGCAATCGTCCCTCGGCGAACTCTACAGATGGCCGGACCCTTCAGCGCCGAGCTCCTCCCGGGTTTCCCCTTCGGCCGAAACTCTTCAGTGGCCGACCTTCAGCCAGCGACTCCTCCGGGTTTCCCCTTCGGCCGAACTTGTTACAATCCGACTCCTCTGGACGAACTGTCGCCTGCAGCAAGATCGGACGGCGCCTTCCTCTCCGTACGGACTCCATACGGGCCCACGACTCGCCAGTATGGCTCCCACGATCACCGACGACGCCTTCCTCTCCGTTTCCGGACTCCATGCGGCCCACGACGTGCCAGTATGGCTCCCACGATCCACCGGACAATGCGTCCTCTCCGTACCGAACTCCATGCTGCCCGATGACTCTCTGCCAGACGCAACCGTCACCATCAACTAAGCTCCGCTATAAAGGGACCCCTCCAGATACGCCAAGGCTAAGCTCTCTGAACTCTCGACTCTCTAAAGCTCTCCTCCTCATCTCTAAGCTCCGAAACCCATTCTGAGCACTCCATTACTGTTGGCCAGAAACTGACTTGACCGTCGGAGGGTCCTGTCGGAGCCACCCCCCCACCGGTTCCGGACGGGACTTCATTTTGCAGGTCCCCGGCGGCGACCTCGGCGGCCTCGACTCCAGCGACCTTCGGCGAGGACGGATTTCTGCACCAACAATCTCTATCATAGACATCATCGAAACTCCTTTCGATGGATCAGAACTCTTCTGATTCGAACAGCTAGAATGATCGATCATCTAAATCATTCTAATTGCTCCCAAAATCCACCAGTGACACCTAGCAGTATATGGTGGCAACCCATCAGAGCTGAATGCGAGCCTCTTGGTGCAGCTACCTGTGTGATTAAGTTCTTCTATCTTGAGCCCCGATCAGATTAGGGTTAAGGTGAACTCGTCAAACCCTAGTCTCTGTCATATGATGTAATCATTCGATTCAAGTCCGATGTGAAAATCTAAATAGAAACTCTTTCTATTATTTCACTCTACCATGGCCATGGATTTCTGGACTTGATTCTCATGATCATCATAGGGCTGCTCCTCTACCACCGAGGTAGATAGATTCCATCTTGATGCAATCCAGTTCCTACAATGAACATGCTATAGCCAACATACACCTCAGGGTTCCATATGGCTAGGAGACCGAGTAATGGTGTAGTCAAACTATAACACCCTCAAGGTGAACTGTCCGATGCACCTCAGGTCAAAGAACCAGACACACTACTGCAGCATCGAGTCAGTCATTGACGAGAAGGTAGACTTCCCTAATGACTACTCGAGGTGGTCACGCTCAGTGCCCTCGTTCTCTAACGAGTACCTGTACTCTCTTCTCCGGTGTCTCCACACCGTAGACTCAAGACTCATCTACTAAAGAGAAGCGATCGTACACCAACCTTCCGGATCAATCACCATCCTCGTGATGATCCTATGGTCGGGAGCTATTTATGAGTTAATAATGATTATTCATGTCTTAAATTTTCAACTCTTGAAAATATGAATTATCATTACCATTAACTCAAAGGATGTATCACAGACACTAAATACACATATGTGATAGAAAATAACCTATTTTATTGATTATTAGTCAAAATTATAATTTTGCCCCTAGAAGTGTATTACAAGTGTCAGCCAATTCTGGCTTCTAGGGCACATATATCTAACAATCTTCCCACTTGTCCTAAAGCCAATTGGCTACAAGTCTAAGTCCCATCTTCTCAAGGTGGGCTTCGAAGAATTCCTTGGAGTCAACCTCGATAATTTCTCGAGGTAATCGCGGATGAGGTGGTGCTCAACATTTTTGGAAGTCCTTATATAGGCATTGTTGTCCCAATAAGAAGAATGCTTTCCTTCGCATGTCATATATTCTGCTTCCATGGTGGAATCTGTATCAATACGAGAAAGACTCTAGCGCTCCAACTAAATCCTTTTTGAAGACACCACATCATTCCTTAGGTTTCTCATTTCATTTTTGATGAAACTAAATGTTTTGATTACATAATTGAAATGAGTGTTCCAGCTCCGAGATGCTTGCTTAAGTCTATATATGGACCTTTGCAGCTATCAGTATCACTGGATGTGAAATCTAGCGATTGTTCCATATAGATATCTTCCTCAAGATATCCATTTAAGAATGCCATTTTCACATCCATTTGCCATATTTCATAATCGAAATAGGCTGCAACGGCAAGCAATGTGCGGATGGATTTTAGCATAGCCACTAGGGAAAAGGTATCCTGATAGTCAATGCCTTCGCGTTGACTATAACCTTTTGCCACTAGTCTAGCCTTGAATGTCTCCACATTTCCATCTGCACCAATCTTTCTCTTGAAGATCCATTTACACCCAATAGGTACTATACCTTCTGGTGGATCTACCAAGGTCCAGACTTGGTTTGAGTGCATCGAGTCAATTTCTGACTGCATTGCCTCTAGCCATTTCTCGGAGTCGATATCTGATATCGCCTCGTTGTAGGTTTTGGGATCATCACCATGAGCACCATTACCTACGAGGAATATTTTCTCTACTTCCTCTGAAATAATACCTAAGTATCTTTCAGGAGGATGGAAAACTCTTTTCGATCTACGAGGTGGAGGAGGTAGTGTTCTTATTGGCTCAACCTGATTTGGTTCCAATTGGTCCTTAGCTCGTTGTACTTGTGAGACTTTCTCATCAAGCTTAATCTGCTTTCCAATGCCACTATCTTGAATAAACTATTTTTCAAGAAAGATGGCATGTCGACTCACAATCACATTATGGTCTTCTGGAATGTAGAAATAGTATCCTAATGACTCTTTAGGATATCCTATGAATCGAGCTCTGAAGGACCTAAACTCTAACTTGTCCGCTTGTTGTCTTTTGACATGAGCCGGACAACCCCAAATTCTGAGATGACTCAGACTTGGTTTCTTACCATGCCATATCTCATACGGTGTGGTAGGAACGGTTTTAGAGGGAACCCTATTCAGTAGATAAATTGAAGTTAACAATGAGTATTCCCAAAGAAAATCAGGGAGGTCTGTGAAGCTCATCATGGATCGGACCATATCCAATAGAGTTCCGATTTCTTCCATTCTGAAATCCCGTTGAGTTGAGGTGTTCCTGGTGGAGTCCATTGAGAGACTATGCCATTTTTCTTGAGATAGTCTAGGAATTCCTCGGCTAAGGTATTCACCTCCTCGATCTGATCGAAGAACCTTAATGGGTTTTTCAGTTTATTTTTCTACTTCATGTCTGAATTCTTTGAACTTTTCAAAAGCTTCAGACTTGTGTCTCATAAGATACACATACCCATACCTAGACAGATCATCGGTAAAGGTAATGAAGTAGACAAAATTGCCTCTAGCCGGCACATCAAATGGGCCGCACACATCAGTATGTACTAGGGCAAGGAGATCTGTGGCCCTTTCCCCATGTCCTACAAAAGGAAGTTTAGTCATTTTGCCTTGAAGACAAGATTCACAAGTTGGATATGACTCGAAAGTCAATGGACTCAATAGCCCATTTTTCTCCAATTTGTTGATCCTATCTTCTGCTATATGACCTAATCTCAGGTGCCATAGATACCTATCGTTTGGACTATCCCTAGGTCGTTTGGCATTCACGTTTTGCTCGATAGTTAGAATAGGTACATCAATATGTAGCTGATAAAGATCGTTAATAAGGAAAACCATTTGCAATTTTATTTCTTTCATAAAGAATGTTACAATGGTCCTTAAAGAAGGTAATCACATAGCCTTCTAGTGCTAAGCATGAAACAGAAATCAAATTCCTGCTAGCTGCAGGCACATAATAACAGTCTTTCAAAACTAAGTCTAAACCAGATGGTAATCGAAGAGGGTATGTTCCCACTGCCACTGCAGCAACTCTTGCTCCATTACCGATGCGTAGGATCATGTCTCCATCCCTCAGCCTCCTGCTATCCTCAAGACCCTGCATGGAAGTGCACAGATGAGCACTAGAACCAGAGTCAAGCACCCAACTGGATGCAGAAGAAATCGTAAGGTTAGACTCAATAACGAGCATACCTCCAGAAGGACCTTCCTTCTTGTTCTTCAGGGTGGCCAGGTAAGTAGGGCAGTTCCGCTTTCAGTGGCCGTCGCTGTTGCAATGGAAACACTTTTTTTGGCAGCGGCCTTCTTCTTCGGCTCTGCCTTCTTCTTCTTTGCCTCCTTCCACCTTCTTGCTTTTTCACAGACTTCTTTTTCTTTTCCAGAAGACTTTCTTTTGGAAGAAGTCCATTCCATAGCAAGAACTGAGCCTTTAGAATCTTTCATAGAAAGCTCAGCGGTGACCAGCATATTCATTAATTCGGCCAAGGAATTTTGAAGTTTATGCATGTGGTAATTCATGATGAATTGCCCATATGCATCAGTCAAGGATTGCAGAATAATATCATTCTGCAGATCCAAGTCTAACTTCACACCGAGCTTCTCAAGCTCTTCCAAGTCCTTGATCATCATCAGACAGTGATCTTGGACTGACTGCCCATCACGCATCTTAGCCTTAAAAAGTCATTTCGTGACTTGATACTTGGCTGCGCGACTCTGTTCACCAAACATCTCTTGTAGGTGAGCCAACATTTGGCGAGCAGTCCTCGATATCTTCATGTTGGCACTGGAGCTCATCAGACATCGAGCCCAACATGTAATATCTGGCCTTATTATCTTCGTCTATCCATTTTTCCAGAGACGCTCTCTGTTCAGTGGATGGACGGGCTGGTAAGGTGGGAGGGTCCTGGTCCAATACATGGGTTAACTTCTCAAATCCAAAATGATTTTGTAGTTCCTGAGCCAATCTTTATAATTGGGTCCGGTCAGTCTATGTGTGTCCAGGATACGTGCTAATGGGTTGGACGCAGATATTTTCCTGTAGAGAGTCAAAGATTCTAGTTAGATACTGTAATTATGACTTGACCAATTTATTTAAAAATTTTATTTTTAAATAAATTAGCTTCCACTATTTTCTCGGATCCCTACACTCCCTCTGTAGAGATGCAAAAATCTCCATGATTAATGATTTCTAGTGGGTGGTGCGGTCTCACCAACTGACTCATCACCTCACCTAACAGTTATTGGTGATGGGTTAGCCAATGAGTGAACAACTCTTGTTCAATGATTCTCTAATCATGGTGCACCCAAACTTGATCTCTAATTCATGAATCTCACCGTATCTAGAATATTGATCCACTCCTTAGTTAAGTCAGACCCATCATTTGCACAAACTGAATTCCTAATTGAGTCTCTCACCGTATCCGGAATATTGAGCCCAACTCATCCTCCAGCCCATAGCATCCAATGCCTAGTAGATATGGTTGCATCTTCTCGGTGCAATTGAGCCCCTATATCTAGCCGAGAATAATCAACCTCGGGAAGGATCCGTACTTCTACAATGGTGGAAGACCTCAGACTTAATCTTTTCCAAGGGAGAATTGATTTAGGTCTCATTAAACTAGACTTATCATAGTCATAACAATTATGACTAACCTAGTGGCATGGGTTAGTTTGGATTATTGACCACCTCAAATCAGAACTGAGTCAACAGATATGGCCAGGTAAGTGAGACCGGTGGAAGGGATATGCCATTAACTCGTACAAGAACACATTCAGGTCGAGTAGCTTTCAATTAAAAATCCAGTCGGTCGTATGTGCCAAACTTACCTTAGACACCAAATTATTGAGTCAGAACCAATTGGGTTAGCCTACAATCCAGACTCTAACCTCTGAGCCTAATTAGGTCTTGCTTGATCGTGACTCGATCTTGACCCAGACTTAATCCTATTAGGCTGGTCAATTTAAGCATTGTTGATCCCATCTAACCAACTCTTGATTCGGTTTGATCAACCGCTTAGACCTAATTGAGCTACCCAAGCCCGAACCCAGTATTATGAATATGTCTTAGATCTAAAATTCTTAATTTTAGACCTAATTAATATTCCATAATCTTAATTCTTAATTAAGTAGGGTTCATAAACAAAATATGCACAATAAATCCTAGGATTTCAGGATCTAGGATTTTGCAGAAAGTAAGTTTTGGATTTTTGATTAAGGACGAACGCGCAGCACCCCTACACATCATAAGAACACCCCATCGGATGGAAGGAGAGGGCCTTTAAACCCTTCTTCATTCTTATGATCGGACGGCTAAGAGGAACGCCTTAATCAGGAACATGTAATACTACAAAATAGTTTTAGATCTATATCATATATCTCATATACAAATTAGATCTAATCATGGCATATTTTGCATACATCTCATGTATCGAATCATGCATATTTTTAGATCTAAATTATCTCATAATAATCTAAAAAATTAGATTTAAATTGATCTTATCAAAATAAACTCTAATCTAGACAACTATGTAGAACTATTCTACAACTAGTCTAGACATGCATCAATCATATCTCATATGATGTTTAAAATTAAATAATTTTTATTTGCTATTTTTTAGATATTATTATAATAATTATAATATCAAAAAATAATAAATAAATAGATCTAAAATATAATTTAATCAAATTAAATTGAAAACATGCAAGACTATTCTATAGAACTATTCTATTTTAGAACTAGTCATGCATATTTTCTAATCTTAGATCCAAATTATTTAATTTTAATTTTTTTGATTTCAGATCTGATCACATCTCATGTGACATATAAAATTACTTATTTTTTAATTAAAATAAATTTAAAATTAGATCTAAATATTTTAGAACCTTGGCTCTGATATCAGTTGAAGGAAATTTCTGATTTTCCAAATCAGGTTCATTTAGATCGGATCGGATCAAGAGATATATTTCAAAATTTTTTTTTTTGATCCATATTAGATTTAAAATATTTTTTATCTAATTCTTATTATTTGAATAATTAAAATAAGATATAGATAAATTAAATTAGATTTAATTAACCTTGATGTAGGATAATCCTATTACCCATTGATGATCCTGCAAGCAGCGAAAGGTTCTGGATCTAGCCATGCAAGTGCCTGGCCTCTACCGATATTCACTCGAACTGAATCTAAAGATCCTCTTCTTCTCTATCACATCTCCAAAAGTTAGATCTGAATCTGATTTGGAGGATCTTCAAAATGGCTTTCGAAGATCAGCAGTTGTCCTTCTAACTTTCTGTCATCTTTCTCTCACCTAGATTGTACCAACTGATATCACAAACTACTTTGGACATGGAGAGGAGAGGGAGATGATGGACTTGGCGTGGAGGAGGAAGAGAGAAACAACCTTGGGGTTGGGGAATTTCATTGCTTTTTGAGTTAGGCATAGGGTCTTATTTATAGACTATGCATGATCCAACTTCTCTTCTTCCCAACCAATCACAACCCTTTATGAAATCAGATCTAAATCTGATTGATGGGAATAGAGTCCCTTGGATTTATCCTTAGATGGCACCTAAGACCAGTCAAAGTTGGTTCTTAGGAGGAGTCTATTCAGAATCCAAAAAGGAGATGGAGTCCCTATCCAACAGGGACTCCAGGGCGCCTTCAGCTTGGGCCCATGCCCCGCCCTCCTCCTTGCCAGTTTCTGGCAGGGGGACAAGCCCCCACCAGCTCTCCAATAGGTGCGTGACACATGGACAGAAGTCAAAGTATCAATGGTCAATATTTGACCAGTCAAAGGTCAACTTTTGACCAAAGTCAAAGGACGAGAAATGGCAGGTGACCAAAAATGGTAGGTATTATCTTACAAAATAAGACAATCCTTTTCTGACCTGGACAGGCTCCAGTCAGACCAAGTGAAGGCCTCTGATCAAGCACAAACTTCTTTGGCTCAGTCAGGACAACTATTTATGATAGTAAAAGAAGAACGTTAGGTTCAATCGAGTGCTAGCACGATTTTCTTGAACCTAATTGAATCTCATTCAGATCAATTGAACTGGATCAGTTCAATTGATGATCACCAGATTCAAACCCTATTTGTGTGATCCAGTTAGGTTCAGTTCTGTATGGTAATGGGATATGTCATGATCTCTATCATCGACATCATCGAAACTCCTTTCGATGGATCAGAACTCTTCTGATTCGAACAGCTAGAATGATCGATCATCTAAATCATTCTAATTGCTCCCAAAATCCACCAGTGACACCTAGCAGTATATGGTGGCAACCCATCAGAGCTGAATGCAAACCTCTTGGTGCAGCTACCTGTGTGATTAAGTTCTTCTATCTTGAGCTCCGATCAGATTAGGGTTAAGGTGAACTCGTCAAACCCTAGTTTCTATCATATGATGTAATCATTCGATTCAAGTCCGATGTGAAAATCTAAATAGAAACTCTTTCTATTATTTCACTCTGCCATGGCCATGGGCTTCTGGACTTGATTCTCATGATCATCATAGGGCTGCTCCTCTACCACCGAGGTAGATAGATTCCATCTTGATGTAATCTAGTTCCTACAATGAACATGCTATAGCCAACATACACCTCAGGATTTCGAATGGCTAGGAGATCGAGTTATGGTGTAGTCAAACTATAACACCCTCAAGGTGAACTATCGATGCACCTCAGGTCAAAGAACCAGACACACCACTGCAGCATCGAGTCAGTCATTGATGAGAAGGTAGACTTCCTAATGACTACTCGAGGTGGTCACGCTCAGTGCCCTCGTTCTCTAACGAGTACCTGTACTCTCACTTCGGTGTCTCCACACCGTAGACTCAAGACTCATCTACTAAAGAGAAGCGATTGTACACCAACCTTTTGGATCAATCACCATCCTCGTGATGATCCTATGGTCGGAAGCATTTTATGAGTTAATAATGATTATTCATGTCTTAAATTTTCAACTCTTGAAAATATGAATTATCATTACCATTAACTCAAAGGATGTATCACAGATACTAAATACACATATGTGATAGAAAATAATCCATTTTATTGATTATAGTCAAAATTATAATTTTACCCCTAGAAGTGTATTACAAGTGTCATCCAATTCTGACTTTTAGAGCACATATATCTAACAGCATAGTCCTAGAACTTGGATCTAGACCTTTATAAATGATTTGGCATAACCTCTATGTTTCTATTCCATGGCATGGGCGTTGACTCAAGAGATTCTTAAATCGGTCTAAACACTTTTAAAAGGACTCTCCTCCTAATTCGTAAAATTGATTAATTTTATTTCTTAACTTGGTTGTTTTATGATGTGGAAAGAACTTTCTTAAGTGTACTTTTACAAAGCCATCCCATGATGTGATCGAGTGGTTGGGTAGACTATATAGCCATTTTTTTGTATTTTTCTTGAGGACAAAATTAATCAGCCTAAGTTTAATAGCATCTTCTAAGAGTTGGTGTATCCTCATAGTATCACATACTTCCTCAAATTCTCTAATAAAAATATATGCATCCTCAATCTCGGTGAATTTAGGGAGCATGTTGATGATTTTAGGTTTAATTTCAAAATTGGTTGCATTGGTCTCAGGTAATTGGAAACAAGATGGTTGAGCTGACATAATTGGATAGCATAAGTCTTTTAGGGTTTGAGGTTCTTGATCTATTTCACTCATTATGGACTTAGAATTTTTTTGGATTAGGATGGGGTTTGGATCTATTCTTACTAATCAATCATATTTCCTTTTTCAAGTTGGTATTTTATAATTTTTTTAATATTTTTAATTAATATTTTTTTAAAAAAAATGAGAGAAAAGAAAGAAGAGGGTTCTAAAGATGTGTCCTAAGGAGTCCTAAATCTAGAGATGAAAGAGAGAAGAATACTTTAATTAGATTTGAATTTGGTGTTAATTATAATCAAGTTAAGTAAGCATAGACTCCAATCCTAAGGTTAACCTAGATCTAGATAGCATCTAACTATTCCAAGATCACCTTTGAGTACTCTAAGCTCAAAATTGGCTAACTGATTCAGCTTGATTAGTGTAAGATGTGAGAGATTTTCTTCTTATTATTTTTCTAAGACACCAACTGAGTTGGCTAGATCAGACAATGGAACCAATTAAAAATCACAATCTTTAAACCACTTTTCTTAGACACCGAGCAACTAACCAACCCGAACTCGATCCAACTCTAGGGCTTTCTTATCCTAATGAGCTCGAATATCCTAGGGCCAACATCTAATTGATTTTAAGACCTAGGATTTGGGTTAATGCAATATGAAGGAAGGTGGTTTGTGGGCTAAGAAAGGATGATCAAATCTCCATCTTATCTTATTTAATAGGTTGTGCCCTTAGAGTATATTATGAATATGCAATGCAAATCAAACAAGATGACCAAATATATTAAAAATTAATTTTATTTTATATTTATGGTTATGCAGGATTAATTAAGTATTATGAGATGTCGATGATTTTTAAGGGTTATTGATTTTGACTTTTTATAGATATTTCCTTTAGTTTTTGATACATTTGGTTTTGTAAAAAAAATTAAATTCAAGTGATTAAGTTTTAAGAGTAGTAAATTAATCTAAACTATATAAAGCATAAATCAGATATGAAAGACAGTAATAACTAGATAAAATTAAAGAAAAATATTTTTTTAATTTTTATTATTATTTTTTTAAAAATTAATTATTTAATTTTTAATTAATTGAAGTAACCCTACAATAATTTTTGGTAACGGTGCCAAAAATTTGGTTGCTTGTCGTTACAATAACAAAAAAATAAATTGAACCCAATTTTAATATTTAGAATAATGGTGAGTCAGGTATGGATTTTCTCGAGGATTGAAGACTAAGTTATATTTAATATAATTAATAATAAAATTTTAAATATAATTTTAAAGTAAAATTTTAAATAAGTAGATTAAAGAGAGCAAGTTGAGAGTTTAGCAAATTAAAATAAAAAGAAAGTAAATACTTAATTAATTAAGATTTTCAAATTAACTAAAAATATTTTAAAATTTTAAATCCATCTTTAGCATGGTTGTAGTAATTCTTTTTAATACAAAAATTTATTATTTTTAAAAATTTAATTATGATTATAATTTATTTTTTTAGAGCATGAATTATATCTCTTGATAATGATCCATCTCTATAAAATCAAAAGTTATTCAATACTTTAATTCTTAAAAATTAAGAACATGGCTTTTAATATTTGTTTTAAAATAAATTATTAAATTAAGTGAAGAAAAATCCTAATTTTTTGGATCAGGTTCGTTCAGATCTGATCGGATCAAGAGATATATTTCAAAATTTTTTTCTTTGATCTAGATCAGATCTAGAATATTTTAGATCTGATTCTTATTATTTTAGTAATTAAAATAATTGAAGTGGGTAATCCTATTATCTATTGATGATTCTGTAAGCAGCAGAAGGTTCTGAATTTAGTCACGCAAGTGCCTGGTCTATACCGATATCCACTTGGACTGGATCTGGAGATCCTCTTCTTCTCTATCATGTCTCCAAAAATTGGATCTGGATCTGATATGAAGGATCTTCAAAACTCCTTTCGAAGATCAGTAGTTGTCCTTTGCAGCAGCGTAGCATTCTAGCTTTCAGTCGCCTTTCTCTCATCTGGATTGCACTAACTAAGAACCCAAAATACTTTTGGACGTGGAGAGGAGAGGGAGAAGATGCTTTGGCATGGAGGAGGAGAGGAGAGGCAGCCTTGGGGCGTGGAAATCTCTATTGCTCTTTGATTTGGGTGCAGGGTCTTATTTATAGACTAAGCATGATCCAACTCCTCTTCTTCCCAATCAATCACAACCCTTTGTGAAATTAGATCTAAATTTGATTGGTGGGAATAGAGTCCCTTGGATTCCTCCTTAGATGGCGCCTAAGACCAGTCAAACTTGATTCTTAGGAGAACTCTAATCGAAATCCAAAAAGGAGATGGAGTCTTTAGGATATCCTATGAATCGAGCTCTGAAGGACCTAAACTCTAACTTGTCCGCTCATTGTCTTTTGACATGAGCCGGACAATCTCAAATTCTGAGATGACTCAGACTTGATTTCTTACCATGCCATATCTTATACGGTGTGGTAGGAATGGTCTTAGAGGGAACCCTATTCAGTAGATAAATTGAAGTGAATAATGAATATCCCCAAAGAAAATCAGAGAGGTCTGTGAAGCTCATCATGGATCGGACCATATCCAATAGAGTCCGATTTCTTCGTTCTAAAATTCCGTTGAGTTGAGGTGTTCCTGGTGGAGTCCATTGAGAGACTATGCCATTATCCTTGAGATAGTCTAGAAATTCCTGGCTAAGGTATTCATCTCGTCGATCTGATCGAAGAATCTTAATGGGTTTTTCGATTTATTTTTCTACTTCATGTCTGAATTCTTTGAACTTTTCAAAAGCTTCAGACTTGTGTCTCATAAGATACACATACCCATACCTAGACAAATCATCGGTAAAGGTAATGAAGTAGACAAAATTGCCTCTAGCTGGCACATCAAATGGGCCGCACACATCAGTATGTACTAGGGCAAGGAGATCTGTGGCCCTTTCCCCATGTCCAACAAAAGAGAGTTTAGTCATTTTGCCTTGAAGACAAGATTCATAAGTTGGATATGACTCGGAAGTCAATGGACTCAATAGCCCATTTTTCTAATTTGTTGATCCTATCTTCTGCTATATGACCTAATCTTAGGTGCCATAGATACCTATCGTTTGGACTATCCCTAGGTCATTTCGGCATTCACATTTTGCTCGATAGTTAGAATAGGTACATCAATATGTAGCTGATAAAGATCGTTAATAAGGAAACCATTTGCAATTTTATTTCTTTCATAAAGAATGTTACAATGGTCCTTAAAGAAGGTAATCACATAGCCTTCTAGTGCTAAGCATGAAACAGAAATCAAATTCCTGCTAGCTGCAGGCACATAATAACAGTCTTTCAAAACTAAGTCTAAACCAGATGGTAATCGAAGAGGGTATGTTCCCACCACTGCAGCAACTCTTGCTCCATTACCGATGCGTAGGATCATGTCTCCATCCCTCAGCCTCCTGCTATCCTCAAGACCCTGCATGGAAGTGCACAGATAAGCACTAGAACCAGAGTCAAGCACCCAACTAGATGCAGAAGAAATCGTAAGGTTAGACTCAATAATGAGCATACCTCCAGAAGGACCTTCCTTCTTGTTCTTCAGGATGGCCAGGTAAGTAGGGCAGTTCCCCTTCCAGTGGCCATCGCTATTGCAATGGAAATACTTTCTTTGGCAGCGGCTTTCATCTTCGGCTCTGCCTTCTTCTTCTTTGCTTCTTTCACCTTCTGCTTTTTCACAGACTTCTTTTTCTTTTCATAAGACTTTCTTTTGGAAGAAGTCCATTCCATAGCAAGAACTAAGCCTTTAGAATCTTTTATAGAAAGCTCAGCGGTGACCAGCATATTCATTAATTCGGCCAAGGAATTTTGAAGTTTATGCATGTGGTAATTCATGATGAATTGCCCATATGCATCAGTCAAGGATTGCAGAATAATATCATTCTGCAGATCCAAGTCTAACTTCACACCGAGCTTCTCAAGCTCTTCCATGTCCTTGATCATCATCAGACAGTGATCTTGGACTGACTGCCCATCACGCATCTTAGCCTTAAAAAGTCATTTCGTGACTTAATACTTGGCTGTGCGACTCTGTTCACCAAACATCTCTTGCAGGTGAGCCAACATTTGGCGAGCAGTCCCGATATCTTCATGTTGGCGCTGGAGCTCATCAGACATCGAGTCCAACATGTAATATCTGGCCTTATTATCTTCATCTATCCATTTTTTCAGAGATGCTCTCTATTTAGTGGATGGACAGCTGGTAAGATGGGAGGGTCCTGGTCCAATACATGGGTTAACTTCTCGAAACCCAAAATGATTTTGTAGTTTCTGAGCCAATCTTTATAATTGGGTCCAGTCAGTCTATGTGTGTCCAGGATACATGCCAATGGGTTGGACGCAGACATTTTCCTTTAGAGAGTCAAAGATTCTAGTTAGATACTGTAATTATAACTTGACCAATTTATTTGAGGATTTTATTTTTAAATAAATTAGCTTCCACTATTTTCTTGGATCCCTATACTCCCTCTGTAGAGATGCGAAAATCTCCACGATTAATGATTTCTAGCGGGTGGTGCGGTCTCACCAACTGACTCATCACCTCACCTAACAGTTATTGGTGATGGGTTAGCCAATGAGTGAACAACTCTTGTTCAATTATTCTCTAATCATGGTGCACCCAAACTTGATCTCTAATTCATGAATCTCACCGTATCTGGAATATTGATCCACTCCTTAGTTAAGTCAGACCCACCATTTGCATAGACTGGATTTCCAATTGAGTCTCTCACCGTATCCGAAATATTGAGCCCAACTCATCCTCTAGCCCATAGCATCCAATGCCTAGTAGACATGGTTGCATCTTTTTGGTGCAACTCAGCCACTGTATCCAGCCGAAAACAATCAACCCCGGGAAGGGCCCGCACATCTACAATGGTGGAAGAGCTCAGACTTAATCTTTTCTTAGGAAAAATTGATTTAGGTCTCATTAAACTAGACTTATCATAGTAATAACAATTATGACTAACCTAGTGGCATGGGTTAGCTTGGATTATTGACCACCTCAAATCAGAACTGGGTTAACAAATATGGCTAGGTAAGTGAGATCGATGGAAGGGATATGCCATTAATCCATACAAGAACACATTCAGGTCGAGCAGCTCCCGATTAAAAATCAGTCGGTCGTATGTGCCAAACTTACCTTAGACACCAAATTGTTGAGCCAGAACCAATTGGGTTAGCCTACAATCCAGACTCTAACCTCTGAGCCTAATTAGGTCTTGCTTGATCGTGACTCGATCTTGACCCAGACTTAATCCTATTAGGCTGGTCAATTTAAGCATTGTTGATCCCATCTAACCAACTCTTGATTTGGTTTGATCAACCGCTTAGACCTAATTGAGCTACCCAAGCCCAAACCCAGTATTATGAATATGTCTTAGATCTGAAATTCTCAATTTTAGACCTAATTGATATTCCATAATCTAAATTCTTAATTAAGTAGGGTTCATAAACAAAATATGCACAATAAATCCTAGGGTTTTAGGATCTAGGATTTTGCAGAAAGTAAGTTTTGGATTTTTGATTAAGGACGAATGCATAGCACCCCTGCACATGTCATAAGAACACCCCATCGGATGGGAGGAGAGGGCCTTTAAACCCTTCTTCATTCTTATGATCGGATGGCCAAGAGGAATGCCTTAATCAGGAACATGTAATACTACAAAATAATTTTAGATCTATATCATATATCTTATATACAAATTAGATCTAATCATGGCATATTTTGCATACATCTCATGTATCGAATCATGCATGTTTTTAGGTCTAAATTATCTCATAATAATCTAAAAAATTAGATTTACATTGATCTTATCAAAATAAATTCTAATCTAGACAACTATGTAGAACTATTCTACAACTAGTCTAGACATGCATCAATCATATCTCATATGATGTTTAAAATTAAAAAAAAAAATTTTTACTATTTTTTAGATGTTATTATAATAATTATAATATAAAAAAATAGTAAATAAATAGATCTTAAATATGATTTAATTAAATTAAATTAAAAACATACAAGACTATTCTATAGAACTATTCTATTTTAGAACTAGTCATGCAAATTTTTTAATCTTAGATCCAAATCATTTAATTTTAATTTTTTCTTATTTCAAATCTAATCACATCTCATGTGACATCTAAAATCACTTATTTTTTTATTAGAATAAATTTAAAATTAGATCTAAATACTTTTAGAATCTTGACTCTGATACCAGTTGAAGAATAATCTTGATTTCCCGAACTAGGTTCTTTCAGATCTGATCGGAATAAGAGATATATTTTAAAATTTTTTTTTTGATCTAAATCAGATCTGAGATATTTTAGATCTAATTTTTATTATTTTAGTAGTTAAAATAAATTTAGATAAATTAAATCAAATTTAATTTACCTTAAAGTGGGTAATCCTATTACTCGTTGATGATCCTGTAAGCAGCAAAAGGTTCTGGATCTAGCCACGCAAGTACCTGGCCTCTACCAAAATCCACTCCAACTGGATCTAGAGATCCTCTTCTTCTCTATCACATATCTAAAAATTAGATCTGGATCTGATCTGGAGAATCTTCAAAACTTCTTTCGACGATCAGCAGTTGTCCTTTGCAGCAGCGCAACATCTAGCCTTCAGTCGCCTTTCTTTCGTCTGGATTGCACCAACCAAGAACCCAAAATACTTTTGGACGTGGAGAGCAGAGGGAGAAGATGCTTTGGCATGGAGGAGGAGAGCAGAGGCAGCCTTGGGGCCTGGAAATCTCTATTGCTCTTTGAGTTAGGCATAGGATCTTATTTATAGACTAAGCGTGATCCAACTCCTCTTCTTCCCAACCAATCACAACCCTTTGTAAAATCAGATCTAAATCTGATTAGTGGGAATAGAGTTTCTTGGATTCCTCCTTAGATGGCGCCTAAGACTAGTCAAACTTGGTTCTTAGAAGAACTCTAATCAGAATCCAAAAAGGAGATGGAGTCCCTATCCAACAGGGACTCCTAGGCGCCTCCAGCTTGGGCACACGCCAACGGTGGCATGCGCCCTCCTCTTTGTCAGGTTCTAATAGGAGGACAGGCCCCCACCAGCTCTCCAATAGGTGCATGACACGTGGATAGAAGTCAAAATGTCAATGGTCAATATTTGACCAGTCAAAGGTCAACTTTTGACCAAAGTCAAAGGACGAGAAATGGCAGGTGACCAAAAATGGCAGGTATTGTCTTACAAAATAAGACAATCCTTTTCTGACCTGGATAGGCTCCAGTCAGACCAAGCGAAGACCTCTGAATGAGCACAAACTCCTTTGGCTCAGTCAACACAACTATTTATGATAGTAAAAGAAAAACGTTAGGTTCAATCGAGTGCTAGCACGATTTCCTTGAACCTAATTAAATCTCATTCAGATCAATTGAACTGGATTAGTTTAATTGATGATCACCAGATTCAAACCCTTATTTGTGTGACCCAGTTAGGTTCAGTTCTATATGGTAATGGGATATGTCATGATCTCTATCATCGACATCATCGAAACTCCTTTCGATGGATCAGAACTCTTCTGATTCGAATAGCTAGAATGATCGATCATCTAAATCATTCTAATTGCTCTCAAAATCCACCAGTGACATCTAGCAGTATATGGTGGCAACCCATCAGAGCTGAATGTGAACCTCTTGGTACAGCTACCTATGTGATTAAGTTCTTCTATCTTGAGCCCCGATCAGATTAGGGTTAAGGTGAACTCGTCAAACCCTAGTCTTTGTCATATGATGTAATCATTCAATTCAAGTCTGATGTGAAAACCTAAATAGAAACTCTTTCTATTATTTAACTCTGCCATGACCATGGACTTCTAGACTTGATTCTCATGATCATCACAGGGCTACTCCTCTACCACCGAGGTGGATAGATTTCATCTTGATGCTATCCAGTTCCTACAATGAACATGCTATAGCCAACATACACCTTAGGATTCCATATGGCTAGGAGACCAAGTTATGGTGTAGTCAAACTATAACACCCTCAAGGTGAACTATCGATGCATCTTAGATCAAAGAACCAGACACACTACTATAGCATCGAGTCAGTCATTGATGAGAAGGTAGACTTCCTAATGACTACTCGAGGTGGTCATGCTCAGTGCCCTCGTTCTCTAACGAGTACCTGTACTCTTTCTCCGATGTCTCCACACCATAGACTCAAGACTCATCTACTAAAGAAAAGTGATTGTACACCAACCTTCTGGATCAATCGCCATCCTCATGATGATCCTATGGTCGGGAGCATTTTATGAGTTAATAATGATTATTCATGTCTTAAATTTTCAACTCTTGAAAATATGAATTATCATTACCATTAACTCAAAGGATGTATCACAAACACTAAATACACATATGTGATAGAAAATAATCCATTTTATTTATTTTAGTCAAAATTATAATTTTGCCACTAGAAGTGTATTGTAGGTGTTAGCCAATTCTGACTTCTAGGGCACATATATCTAACATTAAGTATGGATTGTATCTATCGATCATAACATATTTTATTAATATAATTTATTTAGATCTTTAATCAATAATAAGTATGTCAAAAAAAAATCAAGATCTCATGCATTAAAAGATAAATTTTATTAAAAACTGGGTAGGAGAACATGTTTGTATAAAAAGTAATTACAAAAGATAAAGAAAAGAAAAATACAATCCATATTAGAAGACTTCATCTGCACATCCAAAATTCAGTTCCATAGCCATGTGTGGTTGATGATCTGCTTGCTCCCAGCATCTTCAAAGCTCCTTGGTGAAGGATAGAAGAAGAAAGGAGGAAGAAAGAAGGAGGAGAAGAGAGAGAAAGAGGAGGAGGTGTAGAGGACTTGTTATTAGGCTTCAAGTGTATGGGGGTTTAAATAGAGGAAGAAACAAGGTTTGTAGAGTTGTTTTCGGAGTCAAAACCCAAGTCTAGGTCGAATTTAATCACCTTGGATCTTCCTATTTGTTGGATTTTGATCAAACACCTAAAAAAATATCAGAAAACCACCTTCTGGCATCAAGATTGGCACCAAATTAAATATAGGCCATTGGATCACTGATCAGAGCATTTTCAGCTATTAGATCATGCTCAAATGAAGCCTGGAGTCATTATTAAAGTGGGAGGCTACCTCCACCATTGGATGCTCATTGGAAGAGATGAGATCCATCGGATTGTGCTTCACTATGCCACTGGACCCTATAGACCAATCGCATCGAAGAGTTGGACCAATCAAAGCTCACCGCATCAGACAAAAGGATGAAATTATCCCTATATGCCATGATGGATTTTGTATGGATCCTTTAAGGATCCACACTTGCCGCACTGGCAGTCGGTCCATGGTGGACTGCATATGACCCTAATGTTAGGGTGACGTCATAGGCGGTGGGAGCTATGCCTGGGCCATTTTTGATTGTGGGCTTTCATTACGCATGGGCTTTGGCAGACTAGACCATGATCAGCAGTCTGGCGTTGGGCCAGATTTTGCTGGACCAGCTGGTTCAACCAACCAATCTATTTTTTTATTTTTTTATTTTTTATAACTTCTAGTCTTCGTAACTTTTTCAATTTAACTTTGATTTATATGAAATTTGATCCATTTGAATCCATAAATTGAGCTCTTCACATTAATAAGCTTCTTTCCTACAAAGCATTAATAAAAATATCAATTCTTTAGAATAAATATTAAATATATTATTTAATATTTTTATTTATAAATTTATGATAGTTATTATATACCGATCTTTCGAATTAATCACCATCCTCATGATGATCTTACAATCAGAACTAGTTTATGAGCTATTTATGATAACACAAGCCTTAAATTTTTAACTCTTAAGAATATGTGTTATCATCCCTGTTAACTCAATGGATGTATCACAGACACTTTAATACACAAATATGATAGAAAAAAATAACTCTTTTATTAATTACAAGTCAAACTTATAAAAATACCTCTAGAAAGTATTTACAAGTGTCGGCCAATCTAGCTTCTAAGGCACGCATCTAACAAACTCTCACTTGACCTAAAGCCAATTGGCTACAAATCTAAGTCCCATCTTTTCAAGGTGGGCTTCGATTTTCTGTTGGCCTAAAGGCTTCGTTAGTGGGTCAACCACATTATCTGTGGTATTGACTCTTTTAACCTCGATGTATCTCTTCTCGAGGTAATCATAGATGAGATAGAATTACCACTCAATGTGCTTGGACTTCTGGTGAGACCTCGACTCCTTAGCTAGGGCTATGATTCCATTATTATCATAGTACAAAGAAACATCATCTGATGGCATTACTCTGAGCTCTATAATGAACTACTTGAATCTAAATGCTTCCTTTGCAACTTTCAAGGCAATGGTATACTCTACTTCCATAGTGGAGTCATCAATCACTATCTGCTTGAAACTTTTTCAACTAACAGCATCACCATTGCACAGGAATAGACTACCAGATGTTGATTTTTGATCATCTATCTCAGACATAAAGTCTGAGTCTGTACACCCCTGGATCTAGAGTTTTTCAATACCAAAGATCAGAAATATAACCTTAGTCCTTCGTAAGTACTTAAGGATACATTTCACAGATATTCAGTGCTCTTCACCTGGATTCGACTGATACATGCTAGTGAGACTCACAACATGGGCGATATCAGATTGTGTACATAGTATGGCGTACATGAGGGTCCCTATTGCCAAAGCATAAGAGATGTTGCTTATGCGTTTAATCTCTTCTATTATGTTGGGGCACATCTTCTTGGAGAGATGAATGCCATGTCTGAAGTGCCAAGTCCCCTCTTGGAGTTTTTCTTACCAAACCCTTTAGCACCTCCTCTATGTATATCTTCTGTAATAGACCCAGCATCCTCTTCAGTCTATCCCTATAGACCTTAATCTCCAAAATGAAGGATGCCGCTCTTAGGTCTTTCATAAAAAACTCCTTAGATAACCACACTATGACTGAGATCAACATAGGAATATCATTCTCAATTAGGAGGATGTCATCTACGTACAATACGAGAAAGATAATAGTACTTCCACTGATCTTTTTAAACATAAACTTTCTTCCCATTCTTGACGAAATCAAACAATTTGATCACATCATTAAAATGAGCATTCCAGCTACTTAAGTATATAGATGGACCTTTGCAGCTTGCAGACCCTATGATCACCATCACTAGAAGTGAAACCAAGCAGTTATTCCATATAGATATCTTCCTTAAGATATCCATTTAAGAATGTCATTTTCACGTCTATCTGCCATATTTTATAATCAAAATATGCTACGATAGCAAGCAATATGCAGATGGATTTAAGCATGTGATGGAAAACATGCAGGGTTTCATGCTTATAATTCAAAATATTTTTGAAATAAATCGTAGTGGAAGATATAGATTAAACTATTTAATCTAAAAAAATATATAATCTAATTACTAAACCCTACATCTAGGACTTACAACATATCATAATGCATACTTAAATCTAAAAATTAAAGTGCTTTGGTATTGATCAGATATGATCAATACCCTAGATCTAGAATAGTTCTTGATCAAATCCTAGATCGCATCTAGGTGAGAGAAGATATCAATTCTCTTACCTTTGCATGGGTTGAGAACACCACAGTTGAGTTCCATTATTGTCCATATTTCTTAAAGCTGCACATGCATCCGGTCTCTACAGATAGTCCACATGAGGCTGCAACATAGATCAGAGGTTCTCCAAACAAACATCTACTCGAAGTGCTACCTTCTTGCGGATCCTTCTTGATGGTTAATCAAAAAGATTCTTTTTAATCTCTTGGACCCTCCAAGAGATGAAAAATACTAAGAGGATTAAGAAAGAAATCCAACTCATGGATCTTCCAAAAATTAGAAAATAAAAACTAAAAGAAAAGGGCCTAAGAGAAGCCACATCTTCTCTTTCAGTACATCAACCTTTGATGTCTTGAATGCATCTCCATATCAGGTCAAGTGGAGACCTTCTCCTTTAGAGTTTTTCATACTTAATATCCATCTCACTCTCTAATTTTTTGATGATAAAAAACTTCATAAAAGATGGAGAAGAAGGTTTCTCAATGAAACACTAAGAGAAGACTTTCTTCTCTTCTTCTTCTGACATCAGGATATGATCAGATCATGTCCTAAAATTAAACCACCATGCCCCAACTCCTTTGAGCATTCATCCCCATGCCCTCTCTCTATCTTTCAGATTTTTCTTTCAAAACAATTGCAAAAAAAATAAAAAGAAAAAACTAGAAAGAAAACGCACAAGAGAAGACAATCTTCTCTTACCTTTTCTCTTCAAGACTTCAAAATTTGATGTCAAGATGAAGGCCTCTTCTCCAAAGATCTTGGAGTCCAGAGCCTCCCACTTCTCCTCTCTTTTTTTTATATATTTTTTTATAATTTTTCTAAAGTTTTTCACGTTCAAAACTTGAAAGGAAGCGTCCTCCCTTTTATGCATGGAAGACTAGGTCAAAACCTAGCCTTAATAGGAGACCAAGGAGGAGTTTGGGGGGCATCCAACTCTTGGATGCCTCCCCCTGATTTTTGTGCATAGAGAATATAAAGGCAATGCCAAAAATATAGGAGAGAAGATGCACAAACCTAGTGAAGGGAAATCCTAATTTTTTGGATCAGGTTCGTTCAGATCTGATCAGATCAAGAGATATATTTTAAAAATTTTTCTCTTTGATCCAAATCAGATCTGAGATATTTTAGATCTAATTTTTATTATTTTAATAATTAAAATAAAATATAGATAAATTAAATTAGATTTAATTTACCTTGATGTAGGGTAATCCTATTACCCATTGATGATCCTGTAAGCAGCGGAAGGTTCTGGATCTAGCCACGCAAGTGCCTGGCCTCTATCAGTATCCACTCGGGCTGGATCTGGAGATCCTCTTCTTCTCTATCATATCTCCAAAAATTAGATCTGAATCTGATTTAGAGGATCTTCAAAATGGCTTTCGAAGATCAGCAGTTGTCCTTTGCAGCAGCACAACCTTCTAGCTTTCTGTCGCCTTTCTCTCGCCTAGATTGCACCAACTGAGATCCTAAACTACTTTGGGCATGGAGAGGAGAGGGAGATGATGGACTTGGCATGGAGGAGGAAGAGAGGCAGCCTGGGGGTGTAGGTAATTGTTCTCCTCTTTGAGTTGGGCGTAGGGTCTTATTTATAGACTATGCATGATCCAACCCCTCTTCATCCCAACCAATCATAACCCTTTATGAAATTAGATCTAAATCTGATTGGTGAGAATAGAGTCTCTTAGATTCATCCTTAGATGGTGCCTAAGACCAGTCAAAGTTGGTTCTTAGGAGGAGTCTAATCTAAATCCAAAAAGGAGATGGAGCCCCTGTCCAACAGGGACTCCTGGGCGCCTCAAACTTGGGCGCACGCCACCCTTGGCGTGCACCCTCCTTCTAGCTTCTTGCCAGCTTCTGGCTGGGGAACAAGCCCCCACCAGCTCTTCAATAGGTGCGTGACACGGTACTTTGACTTCTGTCCATGTGTTCGGGGGACGC
>QRFJ01002677.1:0-38136 GCA_006176705.1 Cocos nucifera
CCTGATCCAAAACATGGGTTAACTTCTCGGAACCCAAAACAATTTTGTAGTTCCTGAGCCAATCTTTATAATTGGGTCCAGTCAGTCTATGTGTGTCCAGGATACGTGCCAATGGGTTTGGACGCAGACATTTTTCTATAGAGAGTCAAAGATTCTAGTTAGATACTATAATTTTGACTTGACCAATTTGTTTAGGGATTTTATTTTTAAACAAATTAGCTTCCACTATTTTCTCGGATCCCTACACTCCCTCTATAGAGATGCGAAAATCTCCACGATTAATGATTTCTAGTGGGTGGTGCGGTCTCATCAACTTACTCATCACCTCACCTAACAGTTATTGGTGATGGGTTAGCCAATGAGTGAACAACTCTTGTTCAATGATTCTCTAATCATGGTGCACCCGAACTTGGTCTCTAATTCATGAATCTCACCGTATCCTGGAATATTGATCCACTCCTTAGTTAAGTCAGACCCACCATTTGCATAGACTGGATTTCCTAATTGAGTCTCTCACCGTATCCGAAATATTGAGCTCAACTCATCCTCCAGCCCATAGCATCCAATGCCTAATAGACATGGTTGCATCTTCCCGGTGCAACTGAGCCACTGTATCTAGCCGAGAACAATCAACTCCGGGAAGGGCCCGCACATCTACAATGGTGGAAGACCTCAGACTTAATCTTTTCTTAGGGAGAATTGATTCAGGTCTCATTAAACTAGACTTGGCTTAGTCATAACAATTATGACTAATCTAGTGGCATGGGTTAGCTCGGATTATTGACCACCTCAGATCAGAACTGTGTCAACAGATATGGTCAGGTAAGTGAGATCGGTGGAAGGAATATGCCATTAACTCGTACAAGAACGCATTCAGGTCGAGTAGCTTCCAATTAAAAACCAGTCGGTCGTCTGTGCCAAACTTACCTTAGACACCAAATTATTGAGTCAGAACCAATTGGGTTAGCCTACAATCCAGACTCTAACCTCTGAGCCTAATTAGGTCTTGCTTGATCGTGACTCGATCTTGACCCAGACTTAATCCTATTAGGCTGGTCAATTTAAGCATTGTTAATCCCATCTAACCAACTCTTGATTCGGTTTGATCAACCGCTTAGACCTAATTGAGCTACCCAAGCCCGAACCCAGTATTATGAATATGTCTTAGATCTGAAATTCTCAATTTTAGACCTAATTAACATTCCATAAACTTAATTCTTAATTAAGTAGGGTTCATAAATAAAATATGCACAATAAATCCTAGGGTTTCAGGATCTAGGGATTTTGCAGAAAGTAAGTTTTGGGTTTCTGATTAAGGACGAACACGCAGCACCCCTACACATCATAAGAACACCCCATCGAATGGGAAGAGAGGGCCTTTAAACCCTTCTTCATTCTTATGACCGGATGGCCAAGAGGAACGCCTTAATCAGGAACATGCAATACTACAAAACAGTATCAGATCTATATCATATATCTCATATATAAATCAGATCTAATTATGGCATATTTTGCATACATCTCATGTATCAAATCATGCATATTTTCATATTTAAATTATCTTATAATAATCTAAAAAATTAGATTTAAATTGATCTAATCAAAATAAATTCTAATCTAGATAATTATGTAGAACTATTCTACAACTAGTCTAGACATGCATCAATCATATCTCATATGATATTCAAAAATTAAATAATTTTTATTTACTATTTTTCAGATGTTATTATAATACTTATAATATCAAAAAATAGTAAATAAAAAGATCTAAAACATGATTTAATCGGATTAAATCAAAAATATGCAAGAATATTCTATAGAACTATTCTATTCTAGAACTAGTCATGCATATCTTCTAATCTTAGATCCAAATTATTTAATTTTAATTTTTTTTTTTTTTGATTTTAGATCTGATCACATCTCATGTGACATCTGAAATTAATTATTTTCTAATTAAAATAAATTTAAAATCAGATCTAAACAATTTAGAACCATGGCTCTGATATCAGTTGAAGGAAAATCCTGATTTTCCGGTCCAGGTTCATTCAGATCTGATCAGATCAAGAGATATATTTCAAAAAAAATTTTCTTGATCTCAATCAGATCTTGATATATTTCAGATCTGATTCTTATTATTTTAATAAAATAAAATTAAAAGATAAATTAAATCAAATTTAATTTACCTGATCTGGGTAATCCTATTACCCTATTGATGATCCTGTTTGCAGTGGAAGGTTCTGGATCTTAGCCACGCAAGCGCCTGGCCTCTACCGATATCCACTTGGATTAGATCTGGAGATCCTCTTCTTCTCTATCACATCTCCAAAAATCAGATCTAGATCTGATCTGGAGGATCTTCAAAACTCTTTTGAAGATGAGCAGTCGTCCTTTGCAGCAGCGCAACCTTCTTATTTTTGATTGCCTTTCTTTGATCTAAATCGCACCAACCAGGGTCCAAAACTCCTTTTGGACGTGGAGAGCAAGGGGAGAAGAGACTATGGCATGGAGAAGGAGGGGAGAGGTAGCCTTGGGGCGTGGGGTTTCTCAATTGAATTGCTTTGAATCTGAGTTGGGCGTAGGGTCTTATTTATAGACTAGCTGTGATCCAACTCCTCTTCTTCCCAACCAATCACAACCCTTTGTGAAATCAGATCTGTTGGTGCAGAAATCCATCCTCGCCGGAGGTTGTCGAAATCGAGGCCGCTGAGGTCGCCGTCGGGGACCTGCAAAATGAAGTCCCGTCCGGAACCGGTGGGGTGGTGGCCCCGGCAGGACCCTCCGACGGTCAAGTTAGTTTCCGGCCAACAGTAATGGAGTGCTCGAAATGAGTTCTGGAGCTTAGAGATGAGGAGAGCTTAGAGAGTCGAGAGTTCAGAGAGCTTAGCCTTGGCGTATCTGGAGGGGTCCCTTTATAGCGGAGCTTAGTTGATGGTGATGGCCATGCCGTCTGGCAGAGAGTCGTCGGGCAGCATGGAGTTCGGTGGATCGTGGGAGCCATACTGGCACGTCGTGGGCCGCATGGAGTCCGGTACGGAGAGGAAGGCATCGTCCGGTGGATCGTGGGAGCCATACTGGCAAGTCGTGGGCCGCACGGAGTCCGGTACGGAGAGGAAGGCGCCGTCCGGTCTTGCTGCAGGCGACAGTTCGTCCAGAGGAGTTCGGACTTGTAACAAAGTTCGGCCGAAGGGGAAGCTGGGGGTGTTCGTCTGGCTGAAGGGTCGGCCATCTGTAGAGTTCGGCCGTGGGATGATTGCCGAGGAGTTCGACCGCTGAGAGGCCCGAAGAAGCTCGGCTGGCCAGTTGAAGGACTTCGGTTGCTAGTTGGTTCGGCCAGGGCTCGCTGAGGAGTTCGGTCTTGTAACAAAGTTCGGCCGAAGGGGAAGCTGGGGGTGTTCGTCTGGCTGAAGGGTCGGCCATCTGTAGAGTTCGGCCGTGGGACGATTGCCGAGGAGTTCGACCGCTGAGAGGCCCGAAGAAGCTCGGCTGGCCAGTTGAAGGACTTCGGTTGCTAGTTGGTTCGGCCAGGGCTCGCTGAGGAGTTCAGTCGCCTAGGGTCGGTCCGAAGGGGTTCGGCCACTTGGGCTCGCCTGAAGTCGGTCCGAAGGGGTTCGGCCACTTGGGCTCGCCTGAAGTTGGTCCGAAGGGGTTCGGCCACTTGGGCTCGCCTGAAGTCGGTCCGAAGGAGTTCGGACCGTGGGGTCCGAATGGGTTCGGACTTGTAGGAGAGTTCGGCTGAAGGGAAAACCCGGGAGGAGCTCGGATGGCCGAACGGGCGTCTGGGAGGAGTCCGTCTCCCGAAGAAGTCCTGCCGCTTGGAGTCCAAGGAGCTCGGCCGTCAGGAAGTTCGGCTGGCGGTGGGAGTTCGGCCCGGAGCCTGGCGCTGGGGGAGTTCGGCAGCTAGGTAGTTCGGCCCGGACCTTGGCGCAGGGGAGTTCGGCCTCTAGGCAGTTCGGCCCGGACCTTGGTGCAGGGGAGTTCGGCCTCTAGGCAGTTCGGCCCGGACCTTGGTGCAGGGGAGTTCGGCCTCTAGGCAGTTCGGCCGTGGTAGGGGCTCGGCCTGGCGCCTGGCGCTAAAGCTCTTTAGCGGCTACTGGTTGCATTGGGCCGAGCATTGGGCCGGGCTTCGGCAGGAGCGGGATTTATCCCCAACAAGATCTAAATCTGATTAGTGGGAATAGAGACCCCTGGATTCCTCCTTAGAGGGTGCCTAAGACCAGTCAAAGTTGGTTCTTAGAGGAACTCTAATTGGAATCCAAAAATGAGATGGAGTCCTTGTCCAACAAGGACTCCTAGGCGCCTCCAACTTGGGCACACGCCTAGGGTGGCGTGCGCCCTTCTCCTTGCCAGGTTCTGGCAGGGGGACAGGCCCCCACCAGCTCTCCAATAGGTGCATGACATGTGGTCAAAAGTCAAAGTGTCAATGGTCAATGTTTGACCAGTCAAAGGTAGACTTTTGACCAAAGTCAAAGAACAAGAAATGGCAGGTGACCAAAAATGGTAGGTAGTGTCTTACAAATAAGACAACCTTTTCTGACTTGGACAACCTCCAGTCAGACCATATGAAGGCCTCTGTTTGAGCACAAAATTCTTTGGCTTAGATAGGACAACTTATTTATGATAGCAAAAGAAGAACGTTAGGTTCAATCGAGTGCTAGCACGATTTCCTTGAACCTAATTGAATCTCATTCAGATCAATTGAACTAGATCAGTTCAATTGATGATCACCAGATTCAAACCCTTGTTTGTGTGACCCAGTTAGGTTCAGTTCTGTATGGTAATGAGATATGTCATGATCTCTATCATCGATATCATCGAAACTCCTTTCGATGGATCAGAACTCTTCTGATTCAAACAGCTAGAATGATCGATCATCTAAATCATTCTAATTGCTCCCAAAATCCACCAGTGACACCTAGCAGTATATGGTGGCAACCCATCAGAGCTGAATGTGAACCTCTTGGTGCAGCTACCTGTGTGATTCAGTTCTTCTATCTTGAGCCCCGATCAGATTAGGGTTAAGGTAAACTCGTCAAACCCTAGTCTCTGTCATATGATGTAATCATTCGATTCGAGTCCAATATGAAAATCTAAATAGAAACTCTTTCTATTATTTCACTCTACCATAGCCATGGATTTCTGGACTTGATTCTCATGATCATCATAGGGCTACTCCTCTACCACCGAGGTAGATAGATTCCATTTTGATGCAATCCAGTTCCTACAATGAACATGTCATAGCCAACATACACCTCAGGATTCCATATGGCTAGGAGATCGAGTAATGGTGTAGTCAAACTATAACACCCTCATGGTGAACTGCCGATGCATCTCAGGTCAAAGAACCAGACACACTACTGCAGCATCGAGTCAGTCATTGACGAGAAGGTAGACTCCCTAATGACTACTCGAGGTGGTCACACTCAGTGCCCTCGTTCTCTAACGAGTACTGTACTCTCTCTTTGGTGTCTCCACACCGTAGACTCAAGACTCATCTACTAAAGAGGAGCGATTGTATACCAACCTTCCGGATCAATCACCATCCTCGTGATGATCCTATGGTCAGGAGCAATTTATGAGTTAATAATGATTATTCATGTCTTAAATTTTCAACTCTTGAAAATATGAATTATCATTACCATTAACTCAAAGGATGTATCACAGACACTAAATACACATATGTGATAGAAAATAATCCATTTATTGATTTTAGTCAAAATTACAATTTTGCCCCTAGAAGTATATTATAAGTGTCAGCCAATTCTGGCTTCTAGGGCACATATATCTAACAGCATTAACCCAAATCTTAACTCTCAAAATTAAGTAGACGTCAACCCTTAAGGATATTCGAGCTCAATAGGATAAGAAAACCTTAGAGTTGGATGGGTTCAGATTGGTTAATTACTTGGTGTCTAAGGCAAGTGGTTCGGAGAAGGTGGATTTCAATTGGTTCTATTATCTGATTTGGCCAACTCTATTGATATCTAAGAAAAGCAACAAGTAGAAAACCTCCCACATCTTACACTTATCTGACCGAGTCAGTTAATCAGTCTTGAGCTTGAAGGACTTGAGGGTGATCCTGGTAGTTAGGAGCTGTCTAGATCTAGAATAACCCTTAGTCTGGATTGATTGACCAACTTGATTGCTAACCAATGTTATCACTAATTAAAATTAATTCTTCTGTCTCTTCTTGGCTCTAGGACTCATTAGGACCTCTTCTTTAGAACTTTTATTTCTTTCTTCTTTTTTCTCCTCTTCAAAAATAAAATAAAATAAAATAAAAATTAAATTAAAAATAAAATAAATTAAATTAAACTAACTAAAAAATATTAAAAATAATAATTAAATTAAATTAAATTAAATTTAAAATAATAATTAAAATAATTAAAATATTTTAAAAAAATATTTTTTAAATAAATAATAATATAATAAAATAATAAAAAAATATATAAAAAAATTTCAAAAAAATCTAAAAATTTTGAACCATACATTAGGATTACACTAATACATGCACGGTAGAAAATTACTTTTTCTGATTTAGTTGAACTTAATTGAATGGTTGATTCATATGAAACCTGATAATCAAATGGCTGACCTGAACCTAATAATCCAAAAATTAGATAAAATTGATCTTCTTGCCTAAAAATTAGATAAATTCCTAATCCTAGGTCAACAATCTCCTGCACAATTCACATCATCTTCTAATTATCAAGAGTTTTGTTCTATTTGTGCTAGCCCAACCCATTATGTGAATGAATGTCCTATTGCTGCATAGTTTTCACATTTTATTCAAGAACAAGTTTAAGCTACTCAAGGTTACTCCAAATTGATTAATGATCTATTTTCAAATTCATATAATCCAAATTAGAGCAACCACCATAATTTTTTTTGGATATTCCAACAAACTCAGGCTAAGACCCAAATTTCACCTATCCAAAACTATCAAAATAGGCCCCAATACCAAAACTATGCCTATAATAATGGTCAGCCTAATCAATTTATCCAACCATCATATAACAACCAGCTATCATATCCATCTCCTCAACAGACCAATCTAGTTGACGATAGATTTAACCATCTTCAATAATTAATTCTGGATCAACAACAATTGATCTTGACTCAACAAGAATCTATCATCAAGCTAGAAGCTCAAATAGGATAATTAGTTGAGTCTAACACAAAGAGAGAACTAGATCAACTACCGAGCCTACCAATTTCAAAAAACCCACATAATGTCCACTAACCATCTAGATCAAGTTATCAATTTAATGTCTCACTTAAGAATCCTCAATTTGAGAATGCCAAAGTAATTCCTAAACTTAAAAGCTACAGGATTCTTATGGATCCATACCAAGATCAGGTGAGAGAGGCTAGTATTGATGCTAGCCAAAATAAAGATTTAGAGGAATAGATTAGTATTGAGACTAACTATTGGGAATACGCGCTCTTTCCACACAAATCAGTATGGCCATTGGTGATTAGCCAAGCAATGATAAAGTACTTCTTAGAGATTTTTATGGAAGCATGATTAAATAAACCAAGAAATAGAGAAGAAGAGAAGAAGAGATTTCTAGAAGAAAGGAGTATTTATTCAGTATATTTCAGCACTCTTACAATCTTGACATATTTTTAGTATATATACTTTTCAAAGGATCAAACCCAAGCTCATAGAAAAACTCTCCAAACTCAAATAACCCACGTACACAAAATAATAACCCATAAAAACTGAGCTGACCCAGTTTCAGACTGAGCCAGCTAACCTATGATTGGGTCGGCTCAGTCCCTATACCAACTGTCTGAAAATACTACTTTCTATTTGGATTTTTCTCTAAGACCTAGCTGACCCAGTCCTAGACTGAGCCAACCCAGTTTCCAACTAAGCTAGCTAAGTCTCAAAGTGAGCCGATCCAATTTTTGAACTTTACTATTGAGACTGATTCTTCTTTTAGCTCGCTCCCATCTTCCCATGACCTATCTTCTCATGTTTCCAAGACTTAGGAGTGTCACTTCTAAGCTCATATTCTCCACCTTGGTGCTTTCAAGTCTTTATGAATTTATCTTTTCTCAGCAGACCCATCCGTGCTATACATCTCTGAAAGTTGTCTCTGGGGAGTACCTTCATAAGTGCATTAGACTGATTCTTCATGGTATGAACTTTCATCAGTTCCACTTCACCTTCCACCACCAGCTCTCTGATCCTATGGTACCTCATGTCTATATGCTTTATGCGTGCATGATAGACTGAATTTTATGCCAACAACAGAGCACACTGACTATCACTGAATAGTATAACCTTGCTCTGCTCCACCCCCAACTCATCAATTAGCCTCCTAAGCCAAAGGACTTCCTTTGTAGCCTCCATTATCCCAATATACTTGGCCTCTATGGTAGACAAGGCCATGATTGGCTGAAGGGTTGATCTCCAAAACACTAGTCCACCATATACGCAAAAGAGGTATCCAGTAGTAGACCTCCTTGTATCAAGATCATCAGTATAATTTGCATGAACAAACCCTTCCAGAAGATCTGAACCTTCACACATCTTCATAGATTGTTCTCCAAATCCTTCCGACTACCCACCAAACATCAAACCATAATCGCTTGTTCCATGCAAATATCTCAATATCCATTTTAATGCTTTCTAGTGTTCCTTCCTAAGGTTAGTAATGTATCTACTAACCATGCTCACAGCATGTGCTATATCTAATATACAGCACACCATAGTGTACATCACACTATCTACAGCATTTGTATAAAGAACTCGTTCCATGTACTCTCTCTTCTCTTCTGACTAAGGGTATTGTAACTTGGAGAGAGACATATGGCTCAGCAATGGTGTCTCTGTAGGTTTGGCCTTCTTCAGAACCTTCTGGACATACTTTTCTTATGATAAATGGAGCACTCCTTTGCACCTATCTCTATAAATCTTTATTCTAAGAATTTTCTCAGCTGGATCCAAATCTTTCATCTCAAATTCAAATGATAATGCCCTTTTCAAACTTTTCATAGCATCCATGCTTCTACTGGCTATCAGCATATCATCTATATACAATAATAGGTACAGGGCATTCTCCTCATCTACATCCTTGACGTAGATATAACAATCATATTCACATCTGCTGAAACCCAGGCTCAAGACAAAGCTATCAAACCTTCGATACCACTGACGAGGGGATTGTTTCAAGCCATACAAAGACTTCCTGAGCAAACACATCATTTCTTCCTGTCCCATCTCCATGAAACCATCTGGCTACTTCATGTAGATTCTTTCCTCCAAAGTTCCATGAAGGAAGGCCATCTTCACGTCCATCAATTCCTATTCCATGTTATGCTATGCCACCGGTGACAGCAAAACTCGAATATATGTATAATGCACCATTGAGAGAATATTTCTGTATAGTCAATCTCTTTCTTTTGTGTGTATCCCTTTGCTACCAGTCTTGCTTTGATTCTAACTCCACCTTATTCTGATGGTGCTTTTTTCTTTGTGAACACCCACTTTGAGCCAATAGGTCGAGCATCCTTTGGAAGATCCACCAGCTGCCATGTTTGATTCTTCTCAAGTGATTCCATCTCCTCCATCATGGCCTACATCCATGAATCATGATCCTCACTCTCCATGGCCTCTTCATAATTCTCTGGATCTTCATTAGCAGTGATGAGTGCATAGAAGATAACCTCATCAATGCCATATCTGACTGATCTCCTAATTGTGTGCTGGGGCTTGTGCAAAACCACTCTCATTAGCATATCTCTACCTAATGTCTATGGCTGCTCCTGCACATCTATCTGAACTGCTGACCCTTCATGCTGATTTTCAATCTGTGACAATACTTTTCTGCCCAGCTCCACCTCAATAGGAACACTCCTGTAAGTGGATGTAACTTGCATGCCATCATTCTCTGACTGGCCACTATTGTTCATCTTTGTTTCCCTAGTTCCACCTATCCCAGACCTCCTTAAGATGCTCTTCTCATCAAAGATAACGTTCCTGCTGATCACTAACTTCTGTGCTTGAGAGTCCTATAGTAGGTACCCCTTGACTCCTTGTGGATATCCTATGAATGTCATTTTTTAAGATTTTTGATCCAATTTGGTCCTCTTGGTTATCTCCATATGTGCATAGACTGTGCAACCAAAGACTTTCAGGTGGCCAAGATCCACCTTCTTTTTGCTTTAGATCTCTTCTGGAATACCTCCATTCAGCTTATAATGAGGCGACCTATTCATAAGAAAATAAGAAAAAGTTAGAGCATCATCCCAAAAGAACTTTGAGAGTGATGTCTGCAGCCTCAAACTCCGTGCCTTCTCGATTAGTGTTTGGTTCATTCTCTTCACGATACCATTTTGCTGGGGCATCATCCTCGCCGTGTAATCACGTTTGATGCCATTTTTCTTATAGTACCTCCTGAACTCCAGGCTAGTATACTACCCTCCATTATCTAACCTTAGATACTTTACCTGTCTTCCTGACTCCTTCTCTACTTCAGCTCTTCAGGCTTTGAACTGGGCAAACAACTCTGATTTTTATTTGATCAGATAAACACACATCCTTCTTGAAAAATCATTAATAAAAGTAACAAAGTATTTTGCTCCACCTCTAGCTGATATAGGAGCTGATCCCCACACATTCGAGTGCACTAATCCAGTACTCCATCACTGTGCTTGGTACTTCTGACAAACTTCATCCTATATTGTTTACCAAAGATACACGGCTTACAAAGATTTATGCCCTCCTTCTTCAGTGCTGGGATCATACCTCTTTTGCTTAGTTCTATGAGCCCACGATCACTCATATGATCCATCCGATAGTGCCATAGTTGATATAAAATCTGCTCCTCCTGTACCACTACTAGCACCTCTGTACTATCATTTATCACTGAGCCTTCCATTCTGTAAAGATTGTTGCTCAGTCTTCTACTTCTCATCACCACCAAAGCTTTCTTGAAAATTTTTAGACATCCACTCCCAATCTAGCTACTAAAAGCATAACCCTACTCCTCCAAGTAGCCCAAAGAGCTAATTTCAGCTACTTTGCATAGGTAATCATCTCCAAGGCAAACACTTCCACCATCTGCCTTCTAGTAGGTAGCAAACCACTTCCGATGAGAAGTATAGTTATGCGAGCATGCTGAATCTAATATCGATAAAGTATCACACTCTGTGCATCCATTTGATACAACGAGCAGATCTTCTCCATTGCTCATAGAACCTATATCATCTCCCTTGCTAGCCTTCCCTTTTTCTGATCTCAAAAGGGGACAATCTCTCCTCAGGTGTTCAGACTGATGATATTTATAACATTTCAATATCATCTTCCTCTGATCGCAAGACTTTGACCTGCCCTTGAATTTTTCTCTTGTCTTCTCCTTTGATCTTTTCTGTCTTTCATTTACAGCCAAGATCTCAGACTTAGGATCTCCCTTATAGATCTTCTCTCTTTGCTCATTTGATCTGAGCATACCAACAACCTCTTCATAGTTTAGGGTCTGCTTTCCATAAACTAAAGTTGTTATAAGATCATCATACGAACCTGAGAGAGAACATAATAGTAGCAATGCGCGATCCTCCTCGTCGATCTTCACATCCAAACTCATCACCTCAGAACACACCTGATTGAACCTTTGGATATGTGTAACAAGATCTCTGCCTTCAGACATCCTCAGCTATATAGCTATTTCTTCAACTACAGCTTGTTCATTATGTTCTTCCCTATGTATGTGTTCTTTAGTCTCTCCTAGAGCTCCTTTGCCGTAGTCTCTATACAAACCTCGAGCAAAACCTAATTGGCCAAGCACATCTAGATTGTGCTAAAAGCAATTTCCTCCAACTCTTTCCAATCCTTAGCACTGATCTTTTTCAGCCTTTCTTTTGTCAAGATCTTGTAGATCCTCTGCTAAACCAACAAATTCTTTACTCTTTGCTGCCATAGGATAAATTTTTCTTACCATCAAACTTCTCAAAATCCACCTTGAATCCACTTGATCTCATGACTTCAAACAAGTCAAGAACAGATCCCTAATATCCTTTACGATCGCATCAGTAAAACTATACTTCACAAAAAATCAAACTAGCCCTAGATCCTCTTTCCAAACTTCTATATCATCGTTCGTCCGTGTAAAAAATCACCACCTCAATCTAGAGACAACCATGAAGCAAACTAAAAGTTTATAGGATAAAATCTGGTGCAACAGATCCTGGATGTAGTAAATCCTAAGTGTCTTCCTTCCTTCCATGCAACACTGCTCTAATACCAAATATTAGGAATATGTGCTCTTCTCACATGGATCGGTGTGGCCATTGGTGATTAGCCAAGCAACAAGAAAGTACTTCTTATAGATTTCTATAAAAGCATGATCAAATAAATCAAGGAATAGAAAAGAAGAGAAGAAGAGATTTCTAAGAGAAAAGAGCTTTTATTCAGTATATTTCAGTACTCTTATGATCTTGACCTATTTTCAGTATATATACTTTTTAAAAGATCAAGCCCAAGCTCATACAAAAACTTTCCAAACCCAAACAACCCATGTACATTGTTGGAGATAAACCCCGCTCCTACCGAAGTCTAGTTCGATGCTCACCCTGATGCGATCGATAGCAATGGAAGAGCTTCAGCGGACGGATCTTGGCCAAACTCCTACAGCCGACCGAACTGCTTAGCAGTCGAGCTCCTTCGAACTCCCAACAGTCGGGCTTTAGCCGAACTCCTCAGTGGCCGAGCTTCAGTCGAACTCCCACAAGAGCCAAACTCTCTTCGCACTCCTCCGACCAAACTCCTTCCGAGCTTCCCCTTGGCCGAACTCCTCTAAAATCGATAGATGCTAAAGTCCACCAATCAATGCCAACTTTATGAGAGCCATGACTATTAAAGCTGGATGAACGATCACCATCAGTCTGCCACAGGCAATGCTACAGTGGCTCCGCCAGACCTCGAGCAGCCCACCACTATCGAATGATATGGCTATCGCTTTCGACCTGACGATACCATCCTCTCTACATCAAATCTGGTGTAGCCTCGAGTGGCCCGCCATCAGATAGCTACAGCTGTCACCATCAAGCTTCGCCTATAAAAAAGATCCTCCAGATATGCTAACTTTAATCTCTAGTCTCTAAGCTCTAAGCTCTCCTCTCCTTCTCTAAGCTCTGTAGAACTCATTCCCGAGCACTCCATTCCTATTGGCCAGAGCTGACTTGATCGTCGGAGGGCCCTGTTAGAGCCACCCCCCCACCGACTCCAGACGGGACTTTATTTTGTAGGTCTTCGACGGCGACCTCGTCCACGTCCGCTCCAGCTGATTTTGACAACAGCTAGTTTCTGCACCAATAGATTGGCGCTAGAGGAAGGGCTTGAACCTCCGAGGTTCCCTTATTCTTAAAGGAATGCTCGGTGATAATTTCTCCCTTTTCTCTTTGAAGATCTCTCTTCTTCCTCTCTAGAGTTCTTTTCCAAAGAGAAAATGTCTCCTACGAGAGCTTCAACTCGACGATCGGCAGCCTCCACGCTAGGTCCATCTGCTCCCGTTTTAGCCCTGGTAGCCTAGGTTCCACCCGAAGCCACCGTAGATGTGGAGCAGTTCAACCTGCTGGTCGGGTTCATGGCCCCACAAGATGATGCAGGCCATGCGACAACCTTTGACGGAGACTTTGCTAGCAAACCCGCCATAAGGATGCGAGGAACCAATCTTAAGGAAGAGCATTTGGGCATACCAATCGCCCTCAGGAAGGAGAAATGGAGAGCAGAAGTTTCCTCGCAGAAGGTCTCATAAGGAGGTAGAACAAAGTTTGGCCACGTTCACGACATCCCAATGCAAGCGAGGCCAAACTCCCCCTCGAGCCCACCATCGAGGAAGCTCCGACGAAGGTTTCACAAGAGGGCGGAATAAAGTTCGGCATGAGCGAGGCTACCGAACTCTCCCTCGAGCTCGCCGTCAAGAAAGCCCCGATAAAGGGGCATGAAGTTCTCCCAACGAAAGCTTCACAGGAGGGAGGAGTGAAGTTCGGCGCAAGTAATGCCGAACTCCCCCTCGAGAATATGTCATCAAGGAAATCGCCTACAAAGATTTCACAGGAGGTGGAATAAAGTTTGGCTGTGCTCATGACCACCCTAGCGCAAGCGAGGCCGAACTCCTCCTCGAGTATGTCTTCAAGGAAGCCCCTACAAAGAATTCACAGGAGGTGGAATGTAGTTCGGGCAAGCCAGACCGAGCTCCCCCTCAAGCTCGTCATCAAAAAAGTCCCAACTAAGAAGCATGAAGTCCTCCCGCAAAAGATGTCACAGAAAGTTCGGCCGCGCTCACGACCTCTCCAGCATAAGCAAGGTCCGAACTTCTTGAGCTCACCACTAAGGAAGCTCCGATAGAAGGGCGCGAAGAAGTCCTCCTCTCGAAAGGTTTAGCGGCTACACCCCCCTCAACGCTCCTCGAACTCAAATTCTTACAAAAGTTAAGAACTAGGTGCCAAGACCAGAAGGACTCCGGCCTCCCCCAAACATGCACGATCGAAGCAATTAATGCCCTAACCATCACGAATATGGCCATGACACTGAGAAATATATTCAGCTCCAAGATGAAATTAAGGAGCTCGTCAGAAATGGGCAGTTGGGTAAATTCCTCCGATGCCAGCCTAAAGCAAAAGAAGATCGGCCAAGGGCACTGTCATAGCCAGAAATGACAAGGAGGTCGACCGCCTCGTGGCATCATCAACATTACCCCTGGGAGGAGCTTGGTACATCGGCGATTCATCGTCTCCCAGCGACAAAGCCAAGAGAAGCTTGCTCCAAATTGAGAAGGCCAGCACGAGATAGAGGAGGTTATCTAGCCCGGGCCTTGCTGCCCAAGGGAACCCGGAGGAACAAAGCCACCATGACCCTAAAATGGGGATGTGTTGCCCGTAACTTCCCCTTGGTAAAATTCTTCTCCTTCAATAATATTATTTCTGGGTGCGAAAACTATGTGATGATAGGAAAGAAGCAGTCAATAGTCGTCGTGTTAGGAATAGGAGGAAAATCTCATCCTAACACGAGCAGATCAAAGACCATCAACCTCGACCAAAGATAAGATCTCTCCCGAGCGACCGAGTCAACCTCGGCTAGAGATAAGATCTCTCCTGAGCGATCGTGAACAACCTCGGCTAGAGATAAGATCTCTCCCGAGCGACCGTTCAACCTCGCTAGAGATAAGATCTCTCGAGCGACCGAGTCAATCTCGGAGACATAAGATCTCTCCGAGCGACCGAGTCAACCTCGGCTAGAGATAAGATCTCTTCTGGACGACGCTGAATCTCGGCCAGAGATAAGATCTCTCCGAGCGATCGAGTCAACCTCGGCTAGAGATAAGATCTCTCCCGAGCGACCGTGACAACCTCGGTTAGAGATAAGATCACTCTCGAGCGATCGCTGACAACCTCGGCTAGAGATAAGATCTCTCCCGAGCGACCGTGAACAACCTCGGTCAGAGATAAGATCTCGTTTCCCGAGCGATCGAGTCAACCTCGGCTAGAGATAAGATCTCTCCCAGATGACCGTGGACAACCTCGGACTAGAGATAAGATCTATCCCGAGCGATCGAGCCAACCATCGGCTAGAGATAAGATCTCTCCCAAGCTTCGAAGATCCTCATCCTAATGCGAGCAAAGTCGAAGGCCTCATTCATTTGAGACGAGATGAGGAGAGAGGCCCTGACAGTGGCCCTTATGTGCCCCCACATCCCATTAGGAATAGGAGGAGAACCTCGTCCTAACACGAGCAAAGTCCAAGTTTAAGCTTCGAAATTTATAGGATACAGGATCTCCATCAACCTCAGCTAGAGATAAGATCTCTCCCAAGCGAGAGCGATCGCGGACAACCTCGGCTAGAGATAAGATCTCTCCCGAGCGACCGTGGACAACCTCGACTAGAGATAAGATCTCCCCCGAGGCAACCTCGATCAGAGATAAGATCTCTTTCGAGCAACCGCGACAACCTCGGCTAGAGATGAGATCTCTCCTAAGCGATCGAGCCAGCCTCGACTGCTGGTGACAATATCGCCCCCAAGGAGCTCAACCTTCAACCTTGACCGTAGGAGATGAGATCTACTTCAACCTCGATGGGAGAGGAGATCTCCACCGAGCTTCAATTTCAACACCAACTTCGTCTGAAGATGAGATCTCCCCCTGAGCTTCGACCTGAACCAGCATGAAGCCCAGAAGAGAACTTCAGTAATCGCCTTTTCTGCACTCCCTTTCTTCAAGTTTCAAACTCGAGAGTGGGGGGACTATTGCTGGGGATAAACCCCGCTCCTATCGAAGTCCAGTTTGGTGCTTAGCCTGATGCGGTCGGTAGCCATGGAAGAGCTTCAACGGATTGGTCTTGGCCGAACTCCTACATCCGATCGAACTGCTTAGCGGTCGAGCCCCTTCGGACTCCCAACAGTCGAGCTTTAGCCGAACTCCTCAGCGGCCGAACTTCAGTCGGACTCCCGCAAGAGCTGAACTCTCTCTGCACTCCTCCGATCGAACTCCTTTCGAGCTTTTCCTTGGTAAAATTCCTCTAAAATCAATATATGTCGAAGTCCACCAATCAATGCCTGCATTATGAGAGCCATGGCTATTAAAGCTGGACGAACGGTCACCATCAGTCTGCCACAGATGATGCTACAGTGGCTCCATCAGACCTCGAGCAGCCAACCACTATCGAACGGTATGGCCATCACTTTCAACCTAACAACACCATCCTCTCTGCATCAAATTCAATGCAGCCTCGAGCGGCCCATCATCAAGCAACTGCAGCTGTCACCATCAAGCTCTGCCTATAAAAAGGAACCTCCAAATATGCTAACTCTAATCTCTGGTCTCTAAGCTCTAAGCTCTCCTCTCCTTCTCTAAGCTCTGCGAAACTCATTTTTGAGTACTCCATTCCTATTGGCCAGAGCTGACTTGATCGTTGGAGGATCATGCCAGAGCCACCCCCCACTGGCTCCAGATGGGACTTTATTTTGCAGGTCTCCGACGGCGACCTCGTCCACCTCCGCTCCAGCTGATTTTGACGATAATCAGTTTCTACACCAACATACATAAAATAATAACCCACGAAAATCGAGCTGACTAACTTGCGACTGGACTGAGCTAGCTAACCTGTGACTAGACTGAGCCGACCTAGTTGTGTACCATGCCAACAGTCCTAAATTGCTGCTTTCTATCTTGATTTTTCTCTGAGACCTAGCCAACGTAGTTCCCAATGAAGCCGCCTCGGTCTCAGAGTGAGCCGACCTAGTTTCTGAACTTTGCTATTAAGACTAATTCTTCTTCTGGCTCACTCCCATTTTCTTATGACCTATCTTCTCATATTTTCAAGACTTGGGAGTGCCACTTCTAAGCTCATACTAACCACATAGAAAAATATAGACCAAGAACTAGTACTGATGCTGGTTCCAGCTTAAATGAGATAGACATAGGAAAAAAGAGAATATATGATTTATCCGAGACTTATAAACCTAATGTCCTGTTCCCTTCAATCCTAGAAGCTGGTTCTTCTTACAAAAATTAAGAGGCATATAATGAAGTGTCAATGGAGTTGTTTAAGCAAGATCACATTAATTTATCTCTAGAATTAAACCCATCTTTAGACACCCTTCCAGTACCCAATGCATTAAACTTAACTCCTAATTCAAAAACTCAATTCATGAGCATTTTAGAAGAACAAATAAGAGAAATTCTTAATAAACATGGGTCTGAGAATGGGGTCATAAATTATGTCCCTAAAATTATTAATGATTATATCAATAAAGGGATATAAAATTATCTTCCTGAGATTGATAATCCAAAACCATTGAAATTTGTTAATCTAGTATTTGACATAAGATAGTAAGCTGCATTATATCTGGCTGAAGGTGGTAAACTTAGCGCTTGTTGGGAGGCAACCCAAAATTTAATTTTTTTTAGTTTAATTTATTTTTTTAGTTGAGTTTTTTTAGAATAATTTAAATAAGTTGGAGGGAGAGCTTAAATTTTTAAAGGCATATGTTGGACCAAATATATTAAGTCAGGTGTATTCTTTCATGTTCTTTATTACATCCTTCATTTTTTCTTCGCCATTGAGGATAATGTTGATTAAGTTGGAGGAGAGAAAAATAAAAATTTTAAAATTTTAAGTCCTCAAAAAAGTTAGTATTTAGTATTTAGACACCTGATTATGCTTAAGAATCAAATTAAACTAAGCATTTTTAAAAGAAAATTGATGCACAGATCAAAGAATCTATGAGATATTAAGGAATTAAGTATTAAGAAAATCCAATAAAGAGTTAAGTCTAGAACATAAAAAGTTTTTTCTTTGAGCATTTTTAATTTTTTCTACTAGCATCAAAGAAAAGTCTACTTATTATGTGCTTGTGTAGGATAACTATACATTTCTTCAGATATATAAAAAAATATTAAAATAAAATAGTTTTCAAGTACTTCTTACTGAGTAATCGGGCCTCTTTGCCTCAGCAAGCATTGAGTTTTGCATCAAAAAGTGGGTAGGACAAAGAAGCTCATTGTAAAGCTAGTCTTAACTCGTAGCCTATTTGATTCGAGCTAGTAAGCCCGAGGGATATTCTATACCTAGTAACTTAAAACCAACTGGTTTGAAAGTCATTGGCCCTAGACTCGCTACATGGATCAAATAGAAAGCTTAAGGGGTTATAACACAAAATAGCAGTACAATGTTTAAAAATATATATATATATTAATTTTTCATCGAGTAATCGGATCTCATTGCCTAAGTAAGCAATGATATTCACATTAAAAATTAGGCAATGTGAATAAAAAAAATTAATAAATGAAGGATGAAAGTGATAATACTCTTGCCCATATAAAAGTTTAGACAAATCAGAGATAAAGGGAAGATGATTTAGAAAAAGTTTAGAAAAATTTAATGTTCTTTACTTAATTTTTATTAGTAAGTATTAATATTCCAATTATATATCTCACTTATGCTCTACTGAATATCAATGGCCATTTTGAAAACTACTTAGATAAAATTCGAAACTCTAAAGTTAAAAGATATCTAAAACTAAATTTTTTCTTTACTCGAGGATGAAAAAGACTTAAATTGGAGGGTATGATAAATACCATAAAATTACCAATAAAAATATTAATTTATTAATTAATTTATATTTATTTTTAAAAATTAATAATCAATTTATACATATTTTTAAGAAATTAATATTTTTATTAATTAAAAAAATTAAAAAAAAATTAATTAAAAAATAATAAAAATAAAAAGGAAAATATTATTTTAAATAAAAAGAACTTATTTTTTTGGTCATAACAAAATAAGTTTGAAGCAAATCAAAGCTAAAATAGATAAGATATAATTTTTTTTAAAAAAATTAAAATAAAAAAGAAAAATATCTTAGCCAGCTCTGTAAGCCAAGCCAAGCTGTCAAAGTCGACTCAACCATAGAAACCATCAGTCGGTTCATGATTCAGATGTACACCACCAGCTCAGCGACAATCAATAAATTACGGAGCGACACATGGTGAACCAAGACCCTTAAAGGGTTTACAGAAAATCTATCGTGGCTCATAGGGCATTTTGGTCTTTTCACTCGATGACAAGAGGTGCTGATTGTCTACGATGTGCAGTGCAGCCAGTCCACACAGTCCATGAAAATAGTAAGTGTGCAATCATGCGGCTGTGGTTGCTTGCGATCAAGATCCAACGATGGTGGTTGGTTCCAGTGTTAATTCAAACTCCAGGCGCCATCCGACAACAGCGCTTAACTAAGAAGATAATCCAACGGTTCAAGAAGCTCTTAACTTGATTAAAAAACCTAGAACTTGATCCGACAGCCAGATTTCCTCCTGATTAATGTAATTGAATGGCTAGAATTTAATCCAACCTAATCTCGGCTAATACACATTTGATTTTGGCATTTTTTGGACTATTTGATCCATATCTGATGGCCAGATTTCATCTAGAGCAATAAAATTCATCCACGACTCTTTTCAATCTAAATTTCACTCGAATTTCATCCTATTTCGATGATTAAAACATCCTTTAGTCCCACATTTTCTACAGAAAAAATGTCCAGCCTTCCAACACCTATAAATAAGACTCCATGCCTTCAAAATTCATTATCTTCGGTCAAGGTGAAGCTTTGATATGGGGTAGAGCTAGATTTTGGATTAGAGGCTACTTCAAAGCAATGGATGTCGAGAAGAAAAGCTGGGCTTCTACACCATCTTTTCGCCAACATCGATCCAAGATCAGAGATCAGCCTATTTTATTTTTTTTTATTTTTATATATTTAAATTATGAAATTTTTAATTAATATAATATTTATTTTTATGCTCTTTAATTTTATTCTCTTTATTTTTATTACAATTTAAATTCTATACTTTAATTATTGCTCTTTATTTTAAGGCAAGTAGATGCTATGATCTAACTAGCAGATCTTAGTACCAAGTTTAGTTTTCTTCATAATTTTAATTTCTAATTTTTGACTTCAAATTCTATTTTCAAATCCTTTTCTTTTTCTTTTCAAAAATCAAAGATTTCAAATTTAAAATACTACCTTTCCTATGGATTTGACCCAACTCAGTGCTATCTACATTTTTCTAATTATTTTAAGAAGTTGGATTAAGACACCTCTCAAAGGCTCACAAAAAAGAGAGGAAAAGATCTAGAATAAAAACCCTAGAAGAAGACCCTCTTCTTCTTCTTTGTTCTTTTTCTAGACACTCTGATTTATGTTTTTAATATCTCCATGATCTAGATGAATTTCTCTCTAATTTCTCTACACCAAAGAGAACTCTCAAATGTCTGCAATTCACAAATATTTTAATAAAAAATTCTTTTTAAATAAAGATATATACAAAGTCCAATTTAGATAAAAAACATAGACTAGGAAGGACCAAATAAGGGAAGTTATTGGGGCGCCCAACTCTTTGGCACCCCACCATTTTTTTCTACCATGGACTAGCAAGGGAGGATGCAAATAAACCCAAAAAAATGAGAGAGAGAGAGAGAGAGAAATAAGGGAGGTGGCGGCATGAAGGGAAGGAGGACTTTTAGTTGACTAGAAATTCTATCTCATAGAATCCTAAGCGAAATCAACTCTCTTTTGACTTGGTCATGCAACAAAATTCCATATGAGAAATAGAAGAGAGAAAGGGGACATGAGAAGCCTTTGGGCTTGGAGAATTTCATGTAAAAACATAAAGATAAAGGGGTGAGGTGTGAGGATTAGGTGGTGCAAGGAATAGGGAGTCCTAGTGTGACTAGGACTCCTATTTTGACCTGGTCAAACAAGATCTTTTAATTAAATAAAAATAAGAGTAATCCAACCCAATTACATAAGGCCCTAACCTATTTAAGAACTTATTTAAATTAGATTTAATTTTAATTTATTTTTTAATCAAATTAGAAAATTGGATTGACCCAAGTCCTAGTTAGACTAGGACTAGTTCTTTCATGCACTTAGCTTATTCAATAAACCAATTGAATTTGATCCAATCAAGCCCAAACTAAATCTAATTAAATTATATTTAATTAGACATAATCTCAGCCTACTGACTTAATCAAATTAAGTTAATTAGCAATCAAATTACTAATTGATCCTCCTGCAATACTTGCACTAGGTCAAACATCAATCGTATTGATCATTTAACCCTAAAATAATTCTAAATCTCTGATCAACCATTCGATCAAAATGTGAACTCTAGTATGTGTGATGTCATAGGTTGGAACCTAAGCCAGTAGTACAAAAATAAATTTTTATACCAATCGAAGTGACCATCTAGCAATGATACCCAATGGCCAAATAGGTCGAAGGTGTAGAACACCATCCTTAGAATCCATGTGGATATAGTTTTCATATAATTCATCCTCTTGACTATAATGCTCGTAAGATACCTTAAAGTTCAACTGTCAACTTTGATTAGGTTGTCCACATTGTATTTCAAAATATCAAATCCATCTGATGGATTATCCTGAGCAAGATTTTGCTATGTTGAAATACAGTGATACATTCTTCTCCAACTCTTGGAGTGATCAATTTCATCTTGATCACACTCCAACTTTGCAAGCACTTGATTGTGCCTAGAAGCCTTCTATTGCTGAATTAGAAATTCAGTTAGTCTAGTACCAAAGCACAGTGAGTTACTTGCAAGTCACTGAGGTAATCTCAGGTCTAAGGGATACTTATACTTATATCCCATCTGCGACATTCTCGATAGTAGAATGCTCTAAAGTTGGTGACGTTCAATGATGATGTACCCATACATCTCACTCGTATGCCATATTAGTGTCTCCACACTTCTTGGTTAAGAGGACAACCAACCTATATGGCATATAGCGACCTATACTCGATAGATGCTATCGTCCTAATTAATAGCCTATCATTTGATTGTGAACAAATTTAAGGACTAATCAATAAATTTTCTCTTTATCGAAACTAAATAGTCCTAAGTGAAGGAAAAAACCCTATTTTCTCAGCTCAGGTTCGTTCAGACCTGATTGGATCAAGAGAGATATTTCAAAAAAATTTCTCTAAGATCCTAATCAGATCTAAGACTCTTCAGATATGATCTTATTGATCTGATAAAAAATGAATAAAAAAAATTTATTTTAATTTAATTATACATTTATTATGGATAATCCTATTATCCTATGATGATCTCGATGTTTGCCTGAGGTTCTGGATGTAGCCACACAAGTGCTTGGCCTCTATCGATATCCACTCAGACAGGATCTAGAGATCTTTTTCTTCTCAATCTATTCTCTAAAAATTAGATCTAGATCTAATCTTGAAGATCTTCAAAATGACTTTTGAAGATCAGTCATTGTCTCTTATAGCAGTGCTACCTTCTTCCTTTCCTGTCGCCTTTCACTTGCTTGGATCGTACCTAACTCATGCCCAAATCCTCTTAGGTGTGGAGAGGAGAGAGAGGACCAGAGGGTGGCATGGAGAAGGAGAGAGAGGGGATATGTGGCATGGGCTAAGGCAGAAGCTCTTTCAATTTAGGCGCAGATAAGATTTTTATAGATCCTACTGTGCCATGCAATGCCACATCATCCCGGCCAAATAGGACCCTTTGTGCAATCAAGTCTAAATCTGATTGGTGGGAGGCATCATCTGATCTAATTAGATTAGAGTTTCTCAAAATCCTACTTAAATGGCACCATGATTGGATCCAACAAGACTCTTTGGCACCATCAAGTTTGATTCTCTGAAGCAACTAGAGTCCCATCTGTATGGTACTTCAATGCTTATCCACATGGGATGCATGCCTCCCTAGGCATGCACCATTTGTCTCTCTATCTTTTAGTAGACGGACAAGGGTCAAAGTACTCTCCTGTGGGTGCGTGATAAATAGGCAGATGTCTAAGTATCAAAGGTCAACATTTGACCTAAGTCCAAAGACAAGATTTAGCAGATGATGAAAAATGATAGGTGTTGTCTCAAATTTTTCTCATAAATTAAGACAATCCTTTTCTGACTTGGACAAGCTCTAGTCAGACCAAGTAAAAGTTCTTGAGTAAGTTCAAACACATTTGGCTCAATCAAGATAAGCTTTAATGATTATTAAAGGAGAACATTAGGCTCAATCGTGTGCTAGCACGATTTTCTTGAACCTAATTGAATCTTATTCAAATCAATTAAATTGGATTAGTCCAATTGATGATATTCAGATCCAAATTCTTGTTTGTGTGATCTAGTTAGATTCAGTTTCATATGATAATGGGATATGTCGCGATCTCTATCATCGAAATACCTTTCGATGGATCAGAATTTTTCTAATTTAGACAACTAGTATGATCGATCATCCAAATCATTCTAACTGCTCTCAAAATTCATCAGTGACACCTAGCAGTATATGGTGGCAATCCATCAGAACTAAAAATGGACTTCTTGGTGCAGTTATCTATGTGATTAAGTTCCTCTATCTTGAGCTCCGACCGGATTAGGGTTAAGGTGATCTCATCAAACCCTAATATCCATCATATGAATTAATCATTCGATTCAAGTCCATTGTGAAAATTCTAATAGAAACTTTTTCTATTATTTCACTCTGCCATGGCTATGGGCTTACAGACTTGATTCTCATGATCATCATAGGAGGTAGATAGATCCCCTATTGGTGCAATCCAATTCCTACAATGAACATGCTATAGCCAACATACACCTTAAGATTCTGAATGGCTAAGAGATCGAGTTATCATGAAGTCAAACTATAACACCCTCAAGGTGAACTATTGATGCACCTCAAGTCAAAGAACCAGACACACTACTACAACTTCGAGCCAATCATCGATGAGAAGGTAGACTTCCTGATGACTGCTTAAGGTGGTCATGCTTAGTACCCTCGTTCTCTAATGAGTACCTGTACTCTCGCTCCGGTGTCTCTACATCGTAGACTCAAGACTTATCTATCCTAAAGAAGTGATCGTACACCAACTTTTCAGATCAATCACTATCCTCATGATGATCCTATGGTCCGGAGCATTTTATAAGTTAATAATGAAAATTCATGTCTTAAATTTTCAACTCTTGAAAATATGAACTATCATTACCATTAACTCAAGGGATGTGTCATAGACACTTTCAAATACACACTGCGATAGAAAATAATATATTTTATTATTTATAGTTAAAATTATAATTTTTCCCTTAGAAGTGTATTACAAGTGTCAGCCAATCTAGCTTTTAGGGCACACATATCTAACAAACTCCCACTTAACCTAAAGCCAATTGGCTACAAATCTAAGTCCCATCTTCTCAAGGTGGGCTTCAATCTTCTGTTGGCCTAATGGCTTTATGAGTGGGTCTACCGCATTATTTATGGAGTTGACTCTCTTGACCTTGATGTACCCTTTCTCGAGGTAATCATGGATGAGGTGGTATCGCCGCTCGATGTGCTTGGATTTTTTATGAGACCTCGGCTTCTTAACAAGGGCTATGGTGCCATTATTGTCACAGTATAGAGAAATGGCTTTTGATGGCATCACTTCGATCTCTGCGGTAAACTTTTTATACCAAAATGTCTCCTTCACAGCTTCTGACGTAGTGATGTATTATGCTTTCATGATGGAATTTACTATCACTGTCTACTTGGAACTCTTCCAACTGACAGTACCACCATTAAACACAAATAGACTTTTAGATGTCGAATCTCGATCACCTATATCGAATATAAAATCCTAGTCTGTATATCCCTAAACTTGGAGTTCTCTATTACCAGAAACCACAAAATATCCTTAGATCTTCTCAAGTACTTAAGGATAAATTTTATAGAAGTCCAATGTTCTTTACCTAGATTTGACTGATATCTGCTTGTGACACTCACAGTATGGGCTATATCAAGTCGTGTACATAACATGGCATACATGAGGCTCCCTAATGCCGAAGCATAAGGGATCTTGCTCATGCATTCAATCTCCTTTGGTGTGTTGGAACACATTTTCTTGGAGAGATGAATGCCATGTCTGAAGGGTACCAATTCTCTCTTGGAGTTTTCCATGCTAAACCTCTTTAGCACTTCCTCTATGTATATCTTCTGTGAAAGACCTAGCATCCTATTCAGTCTATCTCTATAGACCTTGATTCCTAGAATGAAGGATTCTTTTCCTAGGTCTTTCATGAAGAATTCTTTAGATAACCATATTTTAACCGTTGTCAACATGGGAATATGAATCCCAATAAGGAGGATATCATCCATGTACAGTATGAGGAAGATAATAGTACTCACACTAACCTTTTTAAAGACACATGATTCCTCCTTATTTTTTTGATGAAACCAAATAATTTGATCACATCATTAAAATGAGTATTCTTGCTCCGAGATGCTTTCTTGAGTCCATATATGGATCTTTGCAGCTTGCATACATTGTGATTAGTATCACTGGATGTGAAACTTAGCGGCTGTTCCATATAGATATCTTCCTCAAGGTATCCATTTAAGAATATCATTTTTACATCCATTTGCCATATTTCATATTCGAAATAAGCTACAACAGCAAGCAATGTGCAGATGGATTTTAGCATAGCTACTGGCAAAAAGGTATCCTGATAGTCAATGCCTTCACGTTGACTATACCCTTTTGCCACTAATCTTGCATTGAATGTCTCTACATTTTCATCTGCACCAATCTTTCTCTTGTAGATCCATTTATACCTAATAGGTACTATACCTTCTGGTGGATCAACCAAGGTCTAGACTTGGTTTGAGTGCATCGAGTCAATTTCTGACTTTATTATCTCTAACCATTTCTCAGAGTCGATATCTGATATCACCTCATCATAAGTTTTGGGATCATCACCATGAACCCCAATACCTATGAGGAATATTTTCTCTACTTTCTCTGAAGTAGTACCTAAGAACCTCTCTAGAGGATGAAAAATTCTTTTCGATCTACGAGGTGGAGGAGGCAGTAATTATATTAGCTTAACCTGAGTTGGTTCCATGGGGTCCTTAGCTCGTTGCTCTTGTGAGACTTTTTCCTCGAGCTTGATCTACTTTCTGATGCCACTATCTTGAATAAACTATTTTTCAAGAAAAATGGTAGATCGACTCACAGTCACATTACGGTCTTCTAGAATGTAGAAATAATATCCTAATGATTCTTTAGGATATTCTATAAATCAAGCTCTAAAGGATCTATAGTCTAACTTATTTGCTTGTTGTCTTTTGACATGAGCAGGATAATCCCAAATTCTGAGATGACTCAAACTTGATTTCTTACCATGTCATATCTTATACGGTATGGTAGGAACGATTTTAGAGAAAATACTATTTAGTAAATATATAGCAGTTAATTGACTATGTCCTCGAAAAAAATCAGAAAGGTCTGTGAAGCTCATCGTGGATCGGACCATATCTAATATGGTTCGATTTCTCCATTCTAAAACTTCATTGAGTTGAGGTATTCTAGGTGGAGCCCATTGAGAGATTATGCCATTTTGCTTGAGATAGTTCAGGAATTCCCGACTAAGATATTCACCTCCTCGATTTGATCGAAGAATCTTAATAGGCTTTCTAGTTTGCTTTTTGACTTTATGTCTGAATTTCATAAATTTTTCAAAGGCTTCAGACTTGTGTCTTATAAGATACACATACCCATACCGAGATAAATCATCAGTAAAAGTTATGAAGTAATCAAAATTGCTTCTAGTCGGCACATCAAATGGGCCACACACATCAGTATGTACTAGGACTAGTAGATCCATGGCCCTTTCCCCATGTCCTATAAAAGAGAGCTTAGTCATTTTGCCATGAAGACATGATTCATAAATTAGATATGACTCCAAAGTCAATGGACTCAATAGTCCGATTTTCTCCAATTTGTTAACCCTATCTTCTACTATATGACCTAGCCTTAGGTGCCATAGATACCTATCATTTGGACTATCCCTGGATCGTTTTAATCTTATAGCATTCACATTTTGCTTGATATTAATGACAAATACATCAATATGTAACTGGTAGAGACCATTAATGAGAAAATCACTTGTCATTTTATTTCTTTTATAAAGAATATTATAATGGTCCTTAAGAAAACTAATTACATAGCCTTCTTGTGCTAAACATCAAATAGAAATTAAATTCCTACTTGTAGCAAGCACATAATAACAATCCCTAAGTACTAAATCTAAGCTAGATGGTAGTCGAAGAGGTTAGGTTCCTATGGCCATAGCAGCAATCCTTGCTCCATTTTCGATACGTAGGATCATCTCACTATCCCTCAGCCTCCTGCTATTCTCAAGACCATGCATGGAAGTGCACAAATGAGCACTAGAACCAGAGTCAAGCACCCAATTGGATGCAGAAGAAATCGTATGATTAGATTCAATAATGAGCATACCTTCAGAAGGACCTGTCTCCTTCTTATTCTTTAGGGTGGCCAGGTATGTAGGACAGTTCCGCTTCTAGTGGCCATCAATATTACAATGGAAGCACTTTTTTTTGTCAATGACCTTCTTCTTCAGCTCTGCCTTTTCTTTCATTCCATCTTCCACCTTCTGCCTTTTCATAGACTTCTTCTTCTTTCCAAAAGACTTTCTCTAGGAAGAAGTCCATTCCATAGCAAGTACCGAGCCTTTAGAATCTTTCATAAAAATCTCAGTAGTAACCAGTATATTCATAAGCTCGGCCAGAGTATTCTGAAGTTTATGCATATGGTAGTTCATGATGAACTGCCCATATGGATCAGTCAAAGATTATAGAATTATATCATTTTATAGATCCTGATCTAACTTCACTCTGAGCTTCTCAAGATCTTTCAAGTTCTTGATCATCATCAGACAATGATTTTGGGCTGACTGCCCATCATGCATTTTAGCCTTAAACAGTCATTTAGTGATCTGATATTTGGTTGTGCGAATCTATTCACCAAACAACTCTTACAGGTGAGCCAATATTTGGCGAGCAGTCTTAATATCTTCATGTTGGCATTGAAGCTCATCAGACATCGAGCCCAATATGTAGTATATGACCTTGTTATCTTTATTCATCCATTTGTCAAGAGATGCTCTCTATTTAGCGGACGGATGAGCTGGTAATGTGGGGGGATCCTGGTCCAATACATGAGTCAACTTCTCAAAACCCAAAATGATTTTGAAGTTTCAGAGCCAATCCTTATAATTGGGTTTGGTCTTTCTCTGGGTGTCCAGGATACGAGCTAGTGGGTTGGATGCAGACATTTTTCTTTTTCTTATAGAGAGTCAAAATTTTTAGTTAGATTTTTGTAATTAAAACTTGACCAATTTATTTAAAAATTTTATTTTTAAATAAATTAGCTTCCACTATTTTCTCAGATCTCTATACTTCCTTTGTAGAGAATCAAAAATCTCTATGATTAGTCATTTCTAGAGGGTGGTGTAGTCCCACCAACCGACTCATCATCTTGAAGGAAAAATCCTATTTCCTGGATCAGATTCATTCAGATCTGATTTGATCAAGAGAGATATTTTAAAATTTTTCTTTTTTGATCCAAATTAGATCTGAGACTTTTCATATCTAATTTTATTAATCCAATAAAATAAAATAAAATAAAATAAAATAAAATAAAATAAATTAAATCTAATTAAATTATACCTTTATATCGGATAATCCTATTATCCTGTGATGATCCTACTACTTGCCTGAGGTTCTAGGTGTAGCCATGCAATCGCCTGGCCTCTATCATTATCTACTCAAGTAGGATCTAGAGATCTCCTTCTTCTCAATCTATCATCTAAAAATTAGATCTGGATCTAATCTTCAAGGTCTTCAAAATAGCTTTTGAAGATCTAGTGTCGTCTCTTGCAGCAGTGCTGCCTTCTTCCTTTCTTGTCGCCTTTCTCTTGCTTGGATCGCACCAAACTGAAGCCCAAAACCTTTTGGGTGTGGAGAGAAGAGAGGGAATCAGGAGGTGGCATGGAGGAGGGAGAGGGGCTATGTAGCATAGACAAAGGGCAAAAGCTCTAAATCCTAGGTGTAGATTGGGTTTATATAGATCCTACTGCACCATGCAGTGTGACATCATCCCAACCAATCATGGCTCTTTGTACAATCAGATCTAAATCTGATTGATGAAATGACATCATCTGATCCAATCAGATTAGAGTCCCTCACAAACCTCCTTAGGTGATGCTAAAATTGGTCAAAGTTGAGTCTTTGGCGCCATCTTAGTTGAATGCATCAAGCAACTGGAGTCCCATCTGTATGGGACTCCAATCCTTATCCACTTTGGGTGCATGCCTCCCTAGGCATGCACCCCTTGCCTTTCTGCTATTTAGCAAGGGGACAAGGGTCAAAGCTCTCTCCTATGGGTGCATGACACATGGACAGATGTCTAAATGTCAAAACTCAATGTTTGACCAAAGTCAAAGAACAAGATTTAGCAGGTGACAAAAAATGATAGATGTTGTCTCAAATTTATCTCATAGATTAAGACAATCCTTTTCTGACCTGGACAAGCTCCAGTCAGACCATGTAAAGGTTTCTGTGTGAGCCCAAACATATTTGGCTTAGTCGAGATAACTTTTAATGATTGTTAAAGGAGAATATTAGGCTCAATCATGTGCTAGCATGATTTCATTGAACCTAATTGAATCTTATTCAAATCAATTGAACTAGGTTAGTCTAATTGATGATATTCAGATCCAAACCTTTATTTGTGCGATCCAGTTAGATTCAGTTTTATATGGTAATGGGATATGTCATGATCTCTATCACTGACATCATCGAAACACCTTCCAATGGATCAGAATTTTTCTGATTTAGGCAACTAGTATGATCGATCATCCAAATCATTCTAACTGCTCCCAAAATCCACCAATGACACCTAATAGTATATGGTGGCAACCCATCAGAACTGAAAATGAACCTCTTGGTATAGTTACCTGTGTGATTAAGTTTCTCTATCTTGAGCTCCGATCGGATTAGGGTTAAGGTGATCTCGTCAAACTAACAATATGTTTCAGGATTGCTTTATTCATTAGCCATCTTCTGACAGGCTGAGTTTGATATATGTGCCCTAGAAGCCAGAATTGGCTGACACTTGTAATACACTTCTAGGGGCAAAATTATAATTTTGACTATAAATCAATAAAATGGGTTATTTTCTATCACATATGTGTATTTAGTGTCTGTGATACATCCTTTGAGTTAATGGTAATGATAATTCATATTTTCAAGAGTTGAAAATTTAAGACATGAATAATCATTATTAACTCATAAAATGCTCCCGACCATAGGATCATCACGAGGATGGTGATTGATCCGGAAGGTTGGTGTACAATCGCTTCTCTTTAGTAGATGAGTCTTGAGTCTACGGTGTGGAGACACCGGAGCGAGAGTACAGGTACTCGTTAGAGAACGAGGGCACTGAGCGTGACCACCTCGAGTAGTCATTAGGGAAGTCTACCTTCTCGTCAATGACTGACTCGATGCTGCAGTAGTGTGTCTGGTTCTTTGACCTGAGAGGTGCATCGGCAGTTCACCTTGAGGGTGTTATAGTTTGACTACACCATTACTCGGTCTCCTAGCCATATGGAACCCTGAGGTGTATGTTGGCTATAGCATGTTCATTGTAGGAACTGGATTGCATCAAGATGGAATCTATCTACCTCGGTGGTAGAGGAGCAGCCCTATGATGATCATGAGAATCAAGTCCAGAAGCCCATGGCCATGGCAGAGTGAAATAATAGAAAGAGTTTCTATTTAGATTTTCACATTCGGACTCGAATCGAATGATTACATCATATGACAGAGACTAGGGTTTGACGAGTTCACCTTAACCCTAATCTGATCGGGGCTCAAGATAGAAGAACTTAATCACACAGGTAGCTGCACCAAGAGGTTCGCATTCAGCTCTGATGGGTTGCCACCATATACTGCTAGGTGTCACTGGTGGATTTTGGGAGCAATTAGAATGATTTAGATGATCGATCATTCTAGCTGTTCGAATCAGAAGAGTTCTGATCCATCGAAAGGAGTTTCGATGATGTCGATGATAGAGATCATGACATATCCCATTACCATACAGAACTGAACCTAACTGGGTCACACAAACAAGGGTTTGAATCTGGTGATCATCAATTGAACTGATCCTAGTTCAATTGATCTGAATGAGATTCAATTAGGTTCAAGGAAATCGTGCTAGCACTCGATTGAACCTAACGTTCTTCTTTTACTATCATAAATAAGTTGTCCTGACTGAGCCAAAGGAGTTTGTGCTCAATCAGAGGCCTTCATATGGTCTGACTGGAGGTTGTCCAAGTCAGAAAAGGTTGTCTTATTTTGTAAGACATTACCTGCCATTTTTGGTCACCTGCCATTTTTCTCACCTGTTCTTTCTTTGACTTTGGTCAAAAGTTGACCTTTGACACTTTGACATTGACCACATGTCATGCACCTATTGGAGAGCTGGTTGGGGGCCTGTCCCCCTACCAGAACCTGGCAAGGAGAGGGCGCACACCCTAGGGTGTGCATGCCCAAAGTTGGAGGCGCCTAGGAGTCCCTGTTGGTTGGGACTCCATCTCCTTTTTGGATTCCAATTAGAGTTCTCCTAAGAACCAACTTTGACTGGTCTTAGGTGCCTCTAAGGAGGAATCAGGGGACTCTCTATTCCCACCAATCAGATTTAGATCTGATTTCACAAAGGGTTGTGATTGGTTGGGAAGAAGAGGAGTTGGATGGATCAGCTTAGTCTATAAATAAGACCCTGCGCCCAACTCAGTTTCAGAGAGATTAGATCTTTTCCATGCCCCAAGGCTGCCTCTCCCCTCCTTCCTCCATGCCAAACCTTTACCTTCTCCCTCTCCTCTCCACGTCCAAAAGGAGTTTTGGACTTGGTTGGTGCGATCCAGATCAAGAGAAAGGCGATCTGAAAGCTAGAAGGCTGCGCTGCTGCAAAGGACGACTGCTGATCTTCAAAAGGAGTTTTGAAGATCCTCCAGATCAGATCCAGATCTAATTTTTGGAGATGTGATAGAGAAGAAGAGGATCTCCTAGATCCAAGCCTGAGTGGATACCGGTAGAGGCCAGGCACTTGCGTGGCTAGATCCAGAACCTTCCGCTGCAATCACAGGATCATCACAGGGTAATAGGATTACCCAAATCAAGGTAAATTAAATTTGATTTAATTTATTTTAATTTTATTTTATTAAATAATAAGAATTAGATCTAAAATATTTTAGATCTGATTAGATCAAAAAAGAAAATTTTTGAAATATATCTCTTGATCTGATCAGATCTGAACGAACCTGGATCCGAAAAATCAGGATTTTTTCCTTCAACTGGTATCAGAGCCAGGTTCTAAAATTATTTAGATCTAATTTTAAATTTATTTTAATTAAAATAATGATTTTAGATGTCACATGAGATGTGATCAGATCTAAAATTAGAAAAAATTAAAATTAAATGATTTGGATCTAAGATTAGAAAGATATGCATGACTAGTTCTAAGAATAGAATAGTTCTATAGAATAGTCTTGCATGTTTTAATTTAATTGATTAAATCATATTTTAGATCTATTTATTTACTATTTTTTGATATTATAAATGGTTATAATAACATCTAAAAAATAGCAAATAAAAATTATTTAATTTTAAATATCATATGAGATATGATTGATGCATGTCTAGACTAGTTGTAGAATAGTTCTACATAATTATCTAGATTAGAATTTATTTTGATTAGATCAATTTAAATCTAATTTTTTAGATTATTATGAGATAATTTAGATCTAAAAACATGCATGATTGATACATGAGATGTATGCAAAATATGCCATGATTAGATCTAATTTTTTATATATGAGATATATGATATAGATCTAAAACTGTTTTGTAGTATTTTATATGTTCCTGATTAAGGCGTTCCTCTTGGCCGTCCGGTCATAAGAATGAAGAAGGGATTTAAAGGCCCTCTCCTTCCATTCGATGGGGTGTTCTTATGATGTGTAGGGGTGCTGCGCGTTCGTCCTTAATCAGAAACCCAAAACTTACTTTCTGCAAAACCCTAGATCCTGAAACCCTAGGATTTATTGTGCATATTTTATTTATGAACCCTACTTAATTAAAGAATTAAGATTATGGAATATTAATTAGGTCTAAAATTGAGAATTTCAGATCTAAGACATATTCATAATACTGGGTTCGGGCTTGGGTAGCTCAATTAGGTCTAAGCGGTTGATCAAACCGAATCAAGAGTTGGTTAGATGGGATCAACAATGCTTAAATTGACCAGCCTAATAGGATTAAGTCTGGGTCAAGATCGAGTCACGTGAGTGATCGATCAAGCAAGACCTAATTAGGCTCAGAGGTTAGAGTCTGGATTGTAGGCTAACCCAATTGGTTCTGGCTCAACAATTTGGTGTCTAAGGTAAGTTTGGCACATACGACCGACTGGTTTTTAATTGGAAGCTACTCGACCTGAATGCATTCTTGTACGAGTTAATGGCATATTCCTTCCACCGATCTCACTTACCTGGCCATATCTGTTGACACAGTTCTGATCTGAGGTGGTCAATAATCCGAGCTAACCCATGCCACTAGGTTAGTCATAATTGTTATGACTATGCCAAGTCTAGTTTAATGAGACCTGAATCAATTCTCCCTAAGAAAAGATTAAGTCTGAGGTCTTCCACCATTGTAGATGTGCGGGCCCTTTCCGGGGTTGATTGTTCTCGGCTGGATACAGTGGCTCAGTTGCACCGGGAAGATGCAACCATGTCTATTAGGCATTGGATGCTATGGGCTGGAGGATGAGTTGGGCTCAATATTTTGGATACGGTGAGAGACTCAATTAGGAAATCCAGTCTATGCAAATGGTGGGTCTGACTTAACTAAGGAGTGGATCAATATTCTGGATACGGTGAGATTCATGAATTAGAGACCAAGTTTGGGTGCACCATGATTAGAGAATCATTGAACAAGAGTTGTTCACTCATTGGCTAACCCATCACCAATAACTGTTAGGTGAGGTGATGAGTCAGTTGGTGAGACCGCACCACCCACTAGAAATCATTAATCATGGAGATTTTTGCATCTCTACAGAGGGAGTGTAGGGATCCGAGAAAATAGTGGGAAGCTAATTTGTTTAAAAATAAAATCCTAAATAAATTGGTCAAGTCATAATTACAGTATCTAACTAGAATCTTTGACTCTCTATAGGAAAATGTCTGCGTCCAACCCATTGGCACGTATCCTGGACACACATAGACTGATCGGACCCAATTATAAAGATTGGCTCAGGAACTACAAAATTATTTTGGGATTTCGAGAAGTTAACCCATGTTTTGGACCAGGACCCTCCCACCTTACCAGCCGTCCATCCATTGAACAGAGAGCATCTCTTGAAAAATGGATAGACGAAGATAATAAGGCCAGATATTACATGTTGGGCTCGATGTCTGATGAGCTCCAGCGCCAACATGAAGATATCGGGACTGCTCGCCAAATGTTGGCTCACCTACAGGAGATGTTTGGTGAACAGAGTCGCGCAGCCAAATATCAAGTCACGAAATGACTTTTTAAGGCTAAGATGCGTGATGGGCAGTCAGTCCAAGATCACTGTCTGATGCAATGATCAAGGACATGGAAGAGCTTGAGAAGCTCGGTGTGAAGTTGGACTTGGATCTGCAGAATGATATTATTCTGCAATCCTTGACTGATGCATATGGGCAATTCATCATGAATTACCACATGCATAAACTTCAAAATTTCCTTGGCCGAATTAATGAATATGCTGGTTACCGCTGAGCTTTCTATGAAAGGTTCTAAAGGCTCAGTTCTTGCTATGGAACGGACTTCTTCCAAAAGAAAGTCTTATGGAAAGAAAAAGAAGTCTGTGAAAAAGCAAGAAGGTGGAAGGAAGCAAAGAAGAAGAAGGCAGAGCCGAAGAAGAAGGCCGATGTCAAAGGAAAAGTGTTTCCATTGCAACAGCGACGGCCATTGGAAAGCGGAACTGCCCTACTTACCTGGCCACCCTGAAGAACAAGAAGGAAGGTCCTTCTGGAGGTATGCTCGTTATTGAGTCTAACCTTACGGTTTCTTCTGCATCCAGTTGGGTGCTTGACTCTGGTTCTAGTGCTCATCTGTGCACTTCCATGCAGGGTCTTGAGGATAGCAGGAGGCTGAGGGATGGAGACATGATCCTACGCATCGGTAATGGAGCAAGAGTTGCTGCAGTAGCCGTGGGAACATACCCTCTTCGATTACCATCTGGTTTAGACTTAGTTTTAAAAGACTGTTATTATGTGCCTGCAGCTAGCAGGAATTTGATTTCTGTTTCATGCTTAGCACAAGAAGGCTATGTGATTACCTTCTTTAAGGACCATTGTAACATTCTTTATGAAAGAAATAAAATTGCAAATGGTTTCCTTATTAATGGTCTTTATCAGCTACATATTGATGTACCTATTTTTAACTATCGAGCAAAACGTGAATGCCAAACGACCTAGGGATAGTCCAAACGACAGATATCTATGGCACCTGAGATTAGGTCATATAGCAGAAGATAGGATCAACAAATTGGAGAAAAATGGGCTATTGAGTCCATTGACTTTCGAGTCATATCCAACTTGTGAATCTTGTCTTCAAGGCAAAATGACTAAACTCCCTTTTGTTGGACATGGGGAGAGGGCCACAGATCTCCTTGCCCTAGTACATACTGATGTGTGCGGCCCATTTGATGTGCCGGCTAGAGGCAATTTTGTCTACTTCATTACCTTTACCGATGATCTGTCTAGGTATGGATGAAGGAAAATCTGATTTTGGTCCAGTTCGTTCAGATCTGATCAGATCAAGAGATATATTTCAAAAATTTTTCTCTTTGATCTAATCAGATCTTGATATGTTTCAAGATCTAATTCTTATTATTTTAATAAATAAAATAAAATAAGATAAATTAAATCAAATTTAATTTACCTGATTTGGGTAATCCTATTACCCTGTTGATGATCCTGTTTGCAGCGGAAGGTTCTGGATCTAGCCACGCAAGCGCCTGGCCTCTACCGGTATCCACTCGGGCTGGATCTGGAGATCCTCTTCTTCTCTATCATGCCTCCAAAAATTAGATCTGGATCTGATCTGGAGGATCTTCAAAACTCTTTTGAAGATCAGCAGTCGTCCTTTGCAGCAGCGCAGCCTTCTTAGCTTTCAGATCGCCTTTCTTTGATCTGGAATCGCACCAACCAAAAGTCCAAAACTCCTTTTGGACATGGAGAGGAGAGGGAGAAGGTGGTTTGGCATGGAGGAAGGAGGGGAGAGGCAGCCTTGGGGCATGGGAATTATGATTCTTTCAATCATTCAATACAATTGAGTTGGGCGCAGGGTCTTATTTATAGACTAAGCTGTGATCCAACTCCTCTTCTTCCCAACCAATCACAACCCTTTGTGAAATCAGATCTAAATCTGATTGGTGGGAATAGAGTCCCCTGGATTCCTCCTTAGAGGCACCTAAGACCAGTCAAAGTTGGTTCTTAGGAGAACTCTAATTGGAATCCAAAAAGGAGATGGATGTTAGGTGAGGTGATTGAGTCAGTTGGTGAGGATCGGCACCACCCACTAGAAATCAATTAATCTGGAGATTTTCGCATCTCTACAGAGAATTAGGGGATCCAAAAAAGTGGGAGCTAATTTGTTTAAAAATAAAATTCTAAATAAATTGTCAAGTCAAATTACAATATCTAATAGAATTTGACTCTCAAGGAAAATGTCTGCATCCAACCCATTAGCACGTATCCTGGACACACATAGACTGACTGGACCCAATTATTAAAGATTGGCTCCAGAACTACAAAATAATTTTGGGTTTCGAGAAGTTAACCCATGTATAGACAGGACCCTCCACCTTACCAGCCCGTCCATCATTGAATAGAGAGCTCTTTGACAATGGATGATGAAGATAACAAGCCAGATACTACATGTTGGCTCGATGTCCATGAGCTCTCACGCCAACATGAAGATATCGAACTGCCGCCAAATGTTGGCTCACCTCAAAGAATGTTTGGTGAAAGAGTCGCGCAGCAAGTATCAAGTCACTAAATGACTTTTAAGGCTAAATGCGATGATGGACAGTCAGTCCAAGATCTTGTCTGATGATGATCAAGGAATTGAAGAGCTTGAGCAGCCGAGTGTGAAGTTAACGAATGGACTGCAAATGATATATTTCTGCCAATCCTTGACTGATGCATATGGGCAAGTTCCATATGAACTACGCATAGCATAAACTTCAAAAATTTTGGCGACTAATGGAATATGCTGGTTACGCTGAGATTTTTTATGAAAGGTTCTAAAGGCTCAGTTCTTGCTATGGAATAGACTTCTTCCAAAAGAAAGTCTTTGAAAAGAAAGAAGTCTGAAAAAAAGCAGAAGGTGAAGAGAACAAAGAAGAAGAAGAGCAGAGCCAAAAAAAGCCGATGTTAAAGAAAAGTATTTCATTGCAACAGCGATGGCATTGGGCAGGAACTGCCCCTACTTACCTGGCCACCCTGAAGAACTAAGAAGGGAGGTCCTTCTGGAGGTCATGCTCGTTATTGATCAACCTTACGATTCTTCTGCATCCATCAGTTGGTGATTGACTTGATTCTAATGCTCATCTATGCACTTCATGCAGGGTCTTAAGGATTAGCAGAGGCTGAGGGGTGGAGAAATGATCCTACGCTCCGATCTTCTCAACAACAACAAGTA
>QRFJ01002677.1:38161-88198 GCA_006176705.1 Cocos nucifera
CTCATAAAATGCTCCCGACCATAGGACATCACGAGGATGGTGATTGATCCAGAAGGTTGGTGTACAATCCTTCTCTTTAGTAGATGAGTCTTGAGTCTATGGTGTGGAGATACCAAAGAGGTATAGATACCGTTTAGAGAAGAGGGCACTGAGCGTGACCACCTCGAGTAGTCATTAGGAGTCTACCTTCTCTCAATGACTGACTGATGCTGCAGTGTGTGTGTCTGTTCTTTGACCTGAGGTGCATCGTAGTTCACCTTGAGGGTGTTATAGTTTGACTACACCATTACTCGGTCTCCTAGCCATATGGAACCCTGAGGTGTATGTTGGCTATAGCATGTTCATTGTAGGAACTGGATGGCATCAAGATGGAATCTATCTACCCGGTGGTAGAGGAGCAGCCTATGATAATCATGAGAATCAAGTCAGAAGCCATGGCCATGGTAGAGTGAATAATAGAAAGAGTTTCTATTTAGATTTTCACATCGGACTCAAATCGAATGATTACATCATATGACAGAGACTAGGGTTTGACGAGTTCACCTTAACCCTAATCTGATCGGGCTCAAGATAGAAGAACTTAATCACATAGGTAGCTGCACCAAGAGGTTCACATTCAGCTCTGATGGGTTGCCACCATATACTGCTAGGTGTCACTGGTGGATTTTGGGAGAAATTAGAATGATTTAGATGATCGATCATTCTAGCTGTTCGAATCAGAAGAGTTCTGATCCATCGAAAGGAGTTTCGATGATGTCGATGATAGAGATCATGACATATCCCATTACCATCAGAACTGAACCTAATTGGGTCACACGAATAAAGGTTTGAATCTGGTGATCATCAATTGAACTGATCCAGTTCAATTGATCTGAATGAGATTCAATTAGGTTCAAGAAAATCGTGCTAGCACTCGATTGAACCTAACGTTCTTCTTTTACTATCATAAATAAGTTGTCCTGACTGAGCCAAAGGAGTTTGTGCTCAATCAGAGGCCTTCATATGGTCTGACTGGAGGTTGTCCAAGTCAGAAAAGGTTGTCTTATTTGTAAGACATTACCTGCCATTTTTGGTCACCAGCCATTTCTTGTTCTTTGACTTTGGTCAAAAGTCTACTTTGACTGGTCAAATGTTGACCATTGACACTTGACTTTTGACCACATGTCACACACCTATTGAGAGAGCTGGTGGGGCCTGTCCACTCAGAACCTAGCAAAGAAGGGGCGCACGCCACCCTTGGCTGTGCCCAAGTTGGAGCGCCTAGGAGTCCTTGTGGGACAAGGGAGTTATTGGTGATGGGTTAGCCAATGAGTGAACAACTCTTGTTCAATGATTCTCTAATCATGGTGCACCCAAACTTGGTCTCTAATTCATGAATCTCACCGTATCTGGAATATTGATCCACTCCTTAGTTAAGTCAGACCCACCATTGCACAGACTGGTTTAATTGGTCTCTCACGTATCTGGAAATATTGAGCCCAACTCATCCTCCAGCCATAGCATCCAATGCCTAATAGACATGGTAGCGTCTTCCAGTGCAACTGAGCCACTGATCCAGAGAACAATCAACCTGGAAGGGCCCGCACACTATAATGTAAAGACCTGTAGACTTTATCTTTTTCTTAGGGAGAATGATTCAGGTCTCATTAAACTAGACTTGTCTTAGTCATAACAATTATGACTAACCTAGTGGCATGGGTTAGCTCGGATTATTGACCACCTCAGATCAGAACTATGTCAACAGATATGGCCAAGTAAGTGAGATGGAAGAAATATCTATAACTCGTACAAGAACCACATTCAGGTTGATAGCTTCCAATTAAACCAGTCGCGTATGTGCCAACTTACCTTTAGACACCAAATTATTGATCCAGAAACCATTGGGTTTAGCCACAATCCAGACTCTAACCTTGAGCCTAATTAGGTCTTGCTTTGATCGTGACTCGATCTTGACCCAGACTTAATCCTATTAGGCTGATCAATTTAAGCATTGTTGATCCATCTAACCAACTCTTGATTCGATTTGATCAACCGCTTAGACCTAATTGAGCTACCCAAGCCGAACCAGTATATGAAATATGTCTTAATCTGAAATTCTCAATTTTAGACCTAATATATTCATAAACTTATTTTTAATATAAGAGGTTCATAAACAAAATATGCACAATAATCCTAGGGTTTCAGGATCTAGGGTTTTGCAGAAAGTAAGTTTGGATTCATTAAGGACGAACACGCAGCCCACTATCCACCCCATAATCCTTTAAACCCTTCTTCTTATGACCGCCAAGGAAACGCCTTAATCAAACATTGCAATACTACAAAACAGTTTTAGATCGATATATATCATATAAATCGATCTAATCATGGCTATTTGCATACATCTCATGTATCGATCATGCATTTATTCAGATTAAAATTATCTCATAATAATCAAAAAATTAGGTTAAATTGATTATCAAAATAAACTCTAATCTAGACAATTATGTAAACTATTCTACAAATAGTCTAGACATGCATCAATCATATCTCATAGATATTTAAAATTAAATAATTTATTTGCTATTTTTTAAATGTTATATAACACTGATAATATTAAAAAATAGAAAATAAAGGATCTAAAATATGATTTAATCAGGTAATCAAAAACATGCAAACTATTCTATAGAACTATTCTTTTAGAACTAGTCATGCATATTTCATCCAAAAATCATTTAATTTTAATTTTTTTAATTTCAGATCTGATCATATCTCATGTGACATCTAAATCATTATTTTTTTAATTAAAATTAAAATCAGATCTAAACACTTTAGAACCTTGGCTCTGATATCAGTTGAAGGGAAAAATCCTGATTTTCCAGACCAGGTTCATTCAGATCTGATCGGATCAAGAGATATATTTTAAAATATTTTTTCTTTGATCCAAATTAGATCTGAGATATTTTAGATCTAATTTTTATTATTCTAATAATAAAATAAAATATAGATAAATTAAATCATATTTAATTTACCTTGATGTAGGGTAATCCTATTATCCATTGATGATCCTGTAAGCAGTGGAAGGTTCTGGATCTAGCCACGCAAGTGCCTAGCCTCTACCGATATCTACTCAGGGCTGGATCTAGAGATCCTCTTCTTCTCTATCATCTCCAAAAATTAGATCTGAATCTGATCTTGGAGGATCTTCAAAATAGCTTTCGAAGATCAGCAGTTGTCCTTTGCAGCAGCACAGCCTTCTAGCTTTCTATCGCCTTTCTCTCGCCTAGATTGCACCAACTTAAGATCCCAAACTTCTTTGGACGTGGAGAGGAGAGGGAGAAGATGAACTTGGCATGGAGGAGGAAGAGAGAGGCAGCCTTGGGGCATGAGAATTGTTTCTTTCTTTGAGTTGGGCGTAGGGTCTTATTTATAGACTATGCGTGATCCAACTCCTCTTCTTCCCAACCAATCACAACCCTTTGTGAAATCAGATCTAAATCTGATTGGTAGGAATAGAGTCCCTTGAATTCCTCCTTAGATGGCACCTAAGACCAGTCAAAGTTGGTTCTTAGGAGAAGTCTATTCGGAATCCAAAAATAAGATGGAGTCCCTATCCAACAGAAACTCCTGGGGCCTCAAACTCGATGGGCACACGCCAAGGGTTAGGCGTGCGCCCTCCTCCTTGCCAGTTTTTGGTAGGGGGACAAGCCCCCACCAGCTCTCCAATAGGTGCGTGACATATGGACAGAAGTCAAAGTGTCAATGGTCAACATTTGACCAGTCAAAGGTCAACTTTTGACCAAAGTCAAAGGATGAGAAATGGTAGGTGACCAAAAATGGCAGGTATTGTCTTACAAAATAAGACAACCTTTTTTGACTCTGGACAGGCTCCAGTCAGACCAAGTGAAGGCCTCTGATTGAGCACAAACTCCTTTGGCTCAGTCAGGATAACTATTTATGATAGTAAAAGAAGAACGTTAGGTTTAATCGAGTGCTAGCACGATTTTCTTGAACCTAATTGAATCTCATTCAGATCAATTGAACTGGATCAGTTCAATTGATGATCACCAGATTCAAATCCTTATTTGTGTGACCCAGTTAGGTTCAGTTCTGTATGGTAATGGGATATGTCATGATCTCTATCATCGACATCATCGAAACTCCTTTCGATGGATCAGAACTCTTCTGATTCGAACAGCTAGAATGATCGATCATCTAAATCATTCTAATTGCTTCCCAAAATCCATCAGTGACACCTAGCAGTATATGGTGGCAACCCATCAGAGCTGAATGTGAACCTCTTGGTGCAGCTACCTGTGTGATTAAGTTCTTCTATCTTGAGCCTCGATCAGATTAGGGTTAAGGTGAACTCGTCAAACCCTAGTTTCTGTCATATGATGTAATCATTCGATTCAAGTCCGATGTGAAAATCTAAATAGAAACTCTTTCTATTATTTCACTCTGCCATGGCCATGGGCTTCTGGACTTGATTCTCATGATCATCATAGGGCTGCTCCTCTACCACCGAGGTAGATAGATTCCATCTTGATGTAATCCAGTTCCTACAATGAACATGCTATAGCCAACATACACCTCAGGATTCCGAATGGCTAGGAGATCGAGTTATGGTGTAGTCAAACTATAACACCCTCAAGGTGAACTGCTGATGCACCTCAGGTCAAAGAACCAGACACACCACTGCAGCATCGAGTCAGTCATTGACGAGAAGGTAGACTTCCTAATGACTACTCGAGGTGGTCACGCTCAGTGCCCTCATTCTCTAACGAGTACCTGTACTCTCGCTCTCGGTGTCTCCACACCATAGACTCAAGACTCATCTACTAAAGAGAAGCGATTGTACACCAACCTTTCGGATCAATCACCATCCTCATGATGATCCTATGGTCGGGAGCATTTTATGAGTTAATAATGATTATTCATGTCTTAAATTTTTAACTCTTAAAAATATGAATTATCATTACCATTAAATCAAAGGATGTATCACAGACACTAAATACACATATGTGATAGAAAATAACCCATTTTATTCATTATAGTCAAAATTATAATTTTGACCCTAGAAGTGTATTACAAGTGTCAGCCAATTCTGGCTTCTAGGGCACATATATCTAACAATGGATATGTGTATCTTATGAGACACAAGTCTGAAGCTTTTGAAAAGTTCAAAAAATTTAGACATGAAGTAGAAAAGAAACTGAAAAATCTATTAAGATTCTTCGATCAGATCGAGGAGGTGAATACCTTAGTCAAAAATTTTTGAACTATCTTAAGAAAAATGGCATAGTCTCTCAATGGACTCCATCTGAAATATCTCAACTCAACGAAATTTTGGAATGGAGGAATCGAACCCTATTAGATATGGTCTGATCCATGATGAGCTTCATAGACCTCCCTAATTTCTTTTAGAGACACAATCTATGAATTGCAATATACTTATTGAATAGGGTTCCTTCTAAAACCATTCGTACCATACCATATGAGATATGGCATGGTAAGAAAATAAGTCTGAGTCATCTTAGAATTTAGGTTTGTCCGGCTCATGTCAAAAGACAACAAGCAGACAAGTTAGACTTTAGGTCTTTTAGAGCTTGATTTATAGGATATCCTAAAGAGTCATTAGGATATTATTTCTACATTCTAGAAGATCATAATGTGATTGTGAATCGACATGTCATCTTTCTTGAAAAATAGCTTATTCAAGATAGCGGCATTGAAAAGCAGATCAAGCTCGAGGAGAAAGTCTTACAAGACCAAGGAGCTAAGAACTAAATGGAACCAAATCAGGTTAAGCCAATACAATCACTGCCTCCTCCACCTCATACATCAGAAAGGACTTTTCGTCCTCCTGAGAGGTACTTAGGTACTATTTAAGAGGAAGTAGAGAAAATATTCCTCGTAGGTAATGGAGTTCATGGTGATGATCCCAAAATCTATAACGAAGCGATATCGGATATCGACTTCGAGAAATGGTTAGAGGTAATGAAGTCAAAAATTGACTCGATGCACTCAAACCAAGTCTGCACCTTGATAGATCCACTAGAAGGTAGTACCTATTAAGTGTAAATAGATCTACAAGAGAAAGTTTGATGTAGATGAAAATGTGGAGACATTCAAAGCTAGATTAGTGGCAAAAGGGTATAGTCAATGCGAAGGCATTGACGATCAGAATACCTTTTTGCTAGTAGCTATGCTGAAATTCGTTCGCATATTGCTTGCTATTGCAGCCTATTTCGATTATGAAATATAGCAAATGGATGTAAAAATGGCATTCTTAAATGGATATCTTGAGGAAGATATCTATATGGAACAAACGCTAAGTTTCACATCCAGTGATGCAGATCATAAAGTATGCAGATTGCAAAGGTCCATATATGGACTTAAGCAAGCATCTCGGAGCTGGAATACTCATTTCAATGATGTCATCAAATTATTTGGTTTCATCAAGAACAAGGAGGAATCGTGTGTCTTTAAAGAGATCAGTGGAAGTGCTGTTGTCTTCCTCGTATTGTACGTGGATGATATCATCCTTATTGGGAATGATATTTCCATGTTGATCATAGTTAAAATATGGTTATCCAAAGAATTCTCCATTAAAGACCTAGGAGAAGCATCCTATATTCTAGGAATTAAGATCTATACAGATGACCAAATAGGATGCTAGGACTTTGACAGAAGATGTACATAAAGTAAGTGCTAAAGAGGTTTAGAATGAAAAACTCTAAGAGGGGTTTGGTATCCTTCAGACATGTTATTCATCTTTCTAAGAAGATGTGCCCTAGCACACCTGAGGAAATAGAATGCATGAGCAAGATCCCTTATGCTTTAGCAATAGGGAGCCTCATGTATACGATGTTATATACATGACCTAATATAGCCCATGCTGTGAGTGTCACGAGCAGATATTAATTGAATCTAGATGAAGAACACTGGACTTCTATAAAATGGATCCTTAAGTACTTGAGAAGAACTAAGGATATGTTGTTGATTTTTGGTAATGGAGAACTCCAAGTATGGGGTATACAGACTCAGATTTTATGTCCGATGTAGATGATCGAAAGTCAACATCTGAGCGTCTGTTTATGTGCAATGGTAGAGCTATCAGTTGAAAAAGTTTCTGTAGACAGTGATAGCAGATTCCACCATGAAAGTAGAATACATCGCTGCATCAGAAGTTGCGAAGGAGGTATTCTGGTATAAGAAGTTTGCGGTAGAGATTGGAGTGATGACATCAGATGCCATTCCTCTATACTGCGACAACAATGGTGCCATATCCCTTGCTAACGAGCTGAGGTCTCACCAAAAATTCAAGCACATTGAGCGGCGATACCACCTTATCTGCGATTACCTCAAGAAGGGTTACGTCGAGGTCAATAGAGTCGACTCTGCAGATAATGCGGCAGACCCACTTACAAAGCCGTTGGGCCAGCAGAAGATCGAAACCCACCTTGAGAAGATGGAACTTAGATTTGTAGCCAATTGGCTTTAGGTCAAGTGATAGTTTGCTAGATTTGTATGCCCTAGAAGCTAGAAATGGCTGACACTTGTTATACACTTCTAAGGATAAAATTATAATTTTTACTATAAATAATAAAATGGGTTATTTTCTATTACAATGTATATTTAGTATCTGTGATACATTCCTTGACTTAATAGTAATAATAATTCTTATTTTCAAGAGTTGAAAATTCAAGATATGAATTTTCATTATTAACTCATAAAATGCTCCCGACCGTAGGATCATCATGAGGATGATGATTGATCTGGAAGGTTAGTGTACAATCACTTCTTTATAAGTAGATGAGTCTTGAGTCTATAGTATAGAGATACTAGAGCAAGAGTACAGATACTCGTTAGAGAATGAGGGCACTAAGCATGACCAACTCGAGCAGTCATAATGAAGTCTACCTTCTCGTCGATGACTGGCTCGAAGCTGCAGTGGTGTGTCTGGTTCTTTGACCTGAGGTGCATCGACAGTTCACCTTGAGGGTATTATAGTTTGACTATACCTTGACTTGATCTCTCAGTCATTCAGAACCATGAGGTGTATGTTGGCTATAGCATGTTCATTATAGAAATTAGATCGCACCAAGAGAAAATCTATCTACCTCGGTAGATGAGGAGCAGTCCTATGATGATCATGAGAATCAAGTCCATAAGCCCATGGCCATGGTAGAGTGAAATAATAGAAAGAGTTTCTATTAAGATTTTCACATTGAACTTGAATCAAATGATTAAATCATATGATAGAAATTAGGGTTTGACGAGTTCACCTTAACCCTAATCTGATTGGAGCTCAAGATAGAAGAACTTAATCACACATGTAACTACACCGAGAGGTTCATTTTCAATTCTGATGGGTTGCCACCATATACTGCTAGGTGTCACTGGTGGATTTTGAGAGTAATTAGAATGATTTGGATGATCAATCATTCTAGCTGTCTGAATCAGAAAAGTTCTGATCCATCAAAAGGTGTTTCGATGATGTCGATGATAGAGATCATGACATATCTTATTACCATACGAAACTGAACCTAACTGAATCACACAAATAGGGGTTTGAATCTAGATATCATCAATTGGACTAACCTAGTTCAATTAATTTGAATAAGATTCAATTAGGTTCAAGAAAATCGTGCTAGCACATGATTGAGCCTAATGTTCTCCTTCAATTATCATTTTAAGTTGTCTAGAATAAGCCAAATGTATTTATGCTCACTCAGGTACCTTTACTTGGTCTGGCTGGAACTTGTTCAAGTTAGAAAAGTATTGTCTTAATTTATGAGTTAAACTTGAGACAACACTTGTCATTTTCCATCACCTACTAATTCTTGTCTTTTGATTTTGGTCAAACGTTGATCTTTGACACTTAGACATCTGCCCATGTGTCATGCACCCATAGGAGATTGATTTTGGATTAGCCAACCTGCTAAAAGGAAGGTTGACCAGGGGTGCATGCCTAGGGAGGCGTGCACCCATGGATAGAGATGCCTCGAGTCCCATACAGATGGGACCTTAGTTACTTCGGGGTTTCTACCTAGGTGGTGCCAAAGATTAAACTTTGACCAGTCTTAGGCGCCATCTAAGGATGATTTAGAGGAGCTCTTATCTGATTCGATCAGGTGATATCATTCCATCAATCAGATTTAGATCTGATTGCACGAAGTGACGTGATTGGGTGGGATGATGTGGCACTGCATGGCACGGCAAGGTCTATATAAACCCTATGTGTGCCTAGTTTCAGAGAGCACAGATCTTTGCCCATGCCACAAGGCTGCCCCTCTCCCTCCTCCATGCCATCTTTAGGTCCCCTCTCTCCTCTCCACTACCAAGGAGATTTGAGCTCGAGTTTAGTGCAATCCAGGCAAGAGAAAGGTGACGAGAAAGGAAGAAGGCAGTATTGCTGCAAGAGATGATGCCCGATCTTCAAAAGGAGTCTGGAAGATTCTCCAAATCAAATTCATATTTGATATTTAGAGAAATGATAAAGGAGGAGAAGATCTTCAGATCCAACCTGAGTGGATACCGATAGGCTAGATCCAGAATCTCAGGCAATTAGTAGGATCATCATAAGGTAATCTGATTATCCAACAACAAGGTACAAAATTAAATCTGATTTAATTATTTTTATTTTATTTTATTAGATCTATCAAATTAGATCTAAAATGTCTTAAATTTGATTTCGATTTAAAAGAAAAAATTTTTGAAATATCTTTCTTGATCCAATCAAATCTGAACGAATCTGACCTTGGAAACTAGGTTTTTTCCTTCAAAACATACACATCAGGATTTTGAATGGCTAAGAGATCGAGTTATGGTGTAGTCAAACTTTAACACCCTCAAGATGAACTACTGATACACCTCAGATCAAAGAATCAGACACACCACTGCAGCTTCGAGCCAGTTATTAATGAGAAGGTAGACTTTTTGATGACTGCTCGAGGTGGTCATGCTAAGTGCCCTCGTTCCCTAACAAGTATGTATACTCTTGCTCCGGTGTCTCTACACCATAGACTCAAGACTCATCTACCCTAAAGAAGCGAACATACACCAACCTTCTAGATCAATCACCATCCTCATGATGATCCTATGGTCGAAAGCATTTTATGAGTTAATAATGAAAATTCATGTCTTAAATTTTCAACTCTTGAAAATATGAACTATCATTACCATTAACTCAAGGAATGTATCACAGATACTTTTAAAAACATACTGTGATAGAAAATAATCTAATTTATTATTTATTATCAAAATTATAATTTTGCCCTTAGATGTGTATTACAAGTGATGCGTGCTAATTTATAGCTGTGGCAAGTGCACCAGTCGATCAAGTAATAAAGTGAATGAGTAGAGTATCGTCTCTAGAGGATTGAAAAATAAGTACTGAAAAGCTTTTTCCTATGCTTTATTTAGAAGATCGATTTATGAGAATAAGAAATTAAAGAACAAAATAAAAAAATAATTAAATTTTTTTTAAAAAAAAATAGAGAGAGTGTAAATTATTAGGATTTTAAACTCAAGAGCAATGGATTACTAAGGCAATCGGTTCACCAACTCAGTCAATACAATATTCAGATTTTTAGATTAATTTTATTTCATGTGATGGTGGAGTCTCCTAATTTATTCACTACCCTTTGATCCAGGCATAGCAAAACTATTAATATTTATTAATTATCCTTTGGTCCAGGTGTAATTTAAATAAATATTAATGCATTAAGTTTTGTGAAATCCTCTAATTAAAATACGCTGCGTCCAAAGCGTACTAAAATTCTCTGCATGCATATGAATTCTAATTTGATTCATAATACAAGGTATATAATCAAGAAGCATTAACATAGATGTACTTGGTCCGTAACATCTATGTTCATCAGATCAATTAGAAGATGGCCAGTAATCTAAAAGCATTAAGATCAGATTTATATACTCCTCATGAATAAAATTTAAAAATAAATCATACTGTAATATTGCATGAAAAGAGTGGCTATGTCTTAGCCTTATTAAAAAAAAATTTAGATCAGGATAATAAGTTCAAAAATAGCAAATAAAATAAAAAGCATAGAGAAATTAGACTGTTTGATTGCTGAAATTGATTGTCTGCTGCTCTTTATGTGGAGAACTTGGTGAAGATGAAGAGGCTCCTTAATCGATGTCTTGATTGTCGAAAGAAATCAAAAATCCTTTTTGATTTTCTTACAAATCACTCTTCTCTTTCTACCTCTCTCCTCTCTCTTTCTCTCTCTCTCTTTTTCTCCCTCTCTCTTTTTCTCCCCATCTCTCTCTCCATCTCTCTCTGATTTTTTTCACGGCAACAACAGGTTTTTATAGATAAAGAATTTGATTTTCTCCCAAAATCCAAAAAATTAGGTTTAAGACTCCCAAAGCAACTCAAACTAAGATCTGGATAATTCTACCTATTAGATGTTGATCAAACGATCCAAAAATCACTCAAAAACCGCATAAAATAACCCAGATCAAGTTGGATTTAATGCCAGCCGTTGGATCAACCATTGGATCGAATCTAGGCCATCCGATCATGTAGAAAGAAGCCTTCTGATCTTTAGTTTAACATCGGGATGAATCTCAACCGTTGGATCTCGATCGGGAGCTACGGATGCCATCCATCAGCGCCTTCATTTCGGCCATCCGATCGAGTTTCAGTGAAAACTGCCCGTTGGATCAGCCAAAATTCCAAATTGCCCTCCATGGACCATGCGCGAGCCCGGTGTTGCATGGACGCACGCGTTCTTCAGCCAATCGGAGCGCACCTTCTTGCTGTGAAATTTCCCAAAATACCCTTTAGATGGTCCACCGTGCGTCGCGAAAAAATGCTGATGTCAGCATTGCATCGCGGGTCGGTCTGCTGTTTCGATCGAACCGGGCTGAACCATGAGCCAATTTTTTTGAACCGGTTTCGAACCAACCTTTTTTTTTTTTTTTGAAATTCAATTTCGGGCTCGTTTGAAGTCCATTTTGCCTGAAATTTGTTTCATCTCAACTAGAAAAATAAGATCTTCACATTGGTGGCCTTCTTTCCTACATAAGGTTAATAAAAATATCAATTTCTAAAAAAATAGATTAATTTATTTTATAATTTAATACTTTTATTAGTATATTTTTACCACTTATCACACCCCCCAACTTAGTCATTGCTAGTCCCTTAGCAATGTTTTGTTTAATACCATGTTTCAATAAGATTATCCATCACAAAGATAAAATCTAGGATTAAAGGTCAAAAAGTTTAGAAAATACTGCTAACTAAGCATTGAGCTTCAGAAGCAAATTTTTCAGTCAATATAATTAAAAACTTTCTTAGAGTACATCAAAGATCTATAGCACTTGTGTTCGTGATGACTAACTTTAGCATTTCAGTATTAAATTAAAAGAACAAAAGTATCTTCTCTTATCACCTATTTTGGTCAATTTTCTATACATTCTCAATTTTATACTCATGAATTAAGGTAGCTTTCACATTGCCTTTCACTTTTTTTCTTTTCTTTCTTTTTTTTTATTTTTTTTATTGTGCTGAGCATCCTGGCCTTTTCTTTATCATTTTACATAAATTTTCATACTTGATCTAGGTGCAGAGACCCAGTTACTAGGCTTTGGACAATGCACATATACTCTGTCTTTTGCACTTTATTTACAAGCAGATAGCTCTTTCCTTAAATTCAAATTTCTTTGATTAGAATGTATATTAATTACCAATTTTCAGTGATAATTGAATCCTCAATTGGCCTTTTAATCAATACCTACATTGCCTTGTTAGTGTGCATGTGCAATTAAAAAGTGCTAATAATCTTTTAATGATCTAAGTATGCTGCTAAAAGTTGACCAACTAATCTACTTCTTTAACTCATTACATTCATTAGCAAATAATTCTATCTTTTATCACTTATCCAGTTTATCTTGCTCAAGATTTTCTTCTTGACACATGATTTTTTTTTTTTTTTTTAACTTATTCTACATTGTCTTAAAGGAGAAAGAAAAATAAAGGGTGCAATAAAGGATAGGAAGGAATACACCTGATTTGGTTCAGTCTGGTTCTTTGGAGCTTTGAAATTTTGCTTGAGCTCTCATTGATTTTTCTACAAAATTGAAAATACACACCAGAGCAGTAAAAGAGCAATAATAAATTACTGAAAAAATAAAAGAAAAGAAAAATGATCAAAACTAAAAAGAAAAGAAACAACCTATCTAGTAGTTCTGATTTATAGTCTTCAGCTTGACTTTCTTTGAGTTCTAAAGTGGATCAATCTGGTGCCACTTCAATTGGAATACTTTCATGTTTGATCGAGTCCTTCTTTCAATTTGACATTGCTCGCTTTTATAGTCTCAAACCTATTTTCTATAGAATTCTCATATAATGGATTGTCAATAATATCAATTAGAAAACAAGTTTGATTATCATCAGTTTGTTTAGTATCTTTGAAAACATTAAAAGTAACTTATTCATCTTGGACTCTAAGAATTAATTTTTCTTGTTGAACATCTATTAAAGCTCCTCCAGTAGCTAAAAAGGGTCTTCCCTAAAATAAGGGGTACATCATAATCTTCTTCCATATCAAGAACAATAAAATCAATAGGAAAAATAAACTTGTTTACCTTTACCAAGACATCCTCCACTATACCTCTTGGATATTTAATGGATCTGTCGGCTAATTGAAGAGTAATAGTGGTAGGCTTTGGTTCTCCTAGACCCAGCTTTCTGAAAATAGAAAAAGGCATGAGATTAATGCTTGCTCCTAAATCACATAAAACTTTATCAAAACTACAATCACCAATAATGCAGGGGATAGTAAAACTCCCTGGATCTTTTAACTTCTATGGTAATTTATTTTGAAGTATTGCTGAGCATTCTTCATTCAAATTTATTCTCTCATGCTCCTTCAGCTTTTTCTTATTTGTTAAGATTTCTTTGAGAAACTTGGCATACCTGGGCATTTGAGTAATAGCATCTACAAAAGGAATATTAATATGTAAATTCTTTAAAATTTTAAAATAGTTAGAAAATTCGTTATCTAATGCTGTATTTGTCTCTCTGGGAATGGTAGTGACGGCACATAGGGCTTCACATTTGGATCACCAAATCGTATTCCTCGAGACCATCCATCTGCTGGTTGTATTGGTGACTGACGAATTTTATTTGATGGTTCCTTATTTGTAGTTGGCTCTTCAGTCTCATTCTTCTGATGTGGCTCCTCCAGCTTTGTACCACTTCTTAGGGTGATAGCATTGACTTGCTTCCTTGGATTTGTCTCCGTATTACTGGGCAAGGATCCTTGAGGTCTCTCGGAGATTATCTTAGCCATTTGACCTATTTGCATCTCCAAGTTTCGAATTGCTGCTGTTTGGTCCTGCCTAAGTTTGGCTTCCAAATTTTTTATAGTTGCTTCTTGGTTTTGCATAAATTTGACCATCAGCTCTTCCATGTTGGACTTCTTTTTAGGTACTTGGAATCCCGGGGGTGGCTGTTGTGCTGCATTTTGATTACTCCATGAGAAATTTGGGTGCTGCCTCCACCCTTGATTGTATGTGTTGGAGTAGGGATTATTTTGTTGCAGCCTAAAAAAATTACCAATATAATTAGCTGTATCAGTTGTTTTAGCAAAAGGATTACCTGTCTGGCAATTGCTCGTATCATGTCCTCCTCCACACAGGTCATAAGTAATGCTCTGAATATGCATAGCTGTTCTCCTTTAAGTTGTTGACTTTGGGCTCTAAGGGCTGCAATTTCAGCTAGTAAGGTTGGCACGCAATCTACTCCCTGCACAGCTGCTAGTCTTTTTGGCATCATGCGTTCTGTCTGCCATTGATAGCTATTTGATGCCATCTCATCGATCAGATCGAAGGCTTCTTCCTTCCATTTTTTGATTAATGGTTCCTCCTGCTGCTGCATCAATCATAGAACGATTAGTAGGAGATAAACCATTATAGAAAGTTTGTACCTAAAGCCATACGGGTAGTTGATGATGTGGACATCTCCTCAACAATTCCTTGAAATGCTCTCCAAGCCTCATATAGTGTCTCCATGTCCATCTGCATCAAGAAAGTAATATCGTTGCGCATCTTGGCAGTCTTGGAAGGTGGAAAGTACTTGGCTAGGAATTTTTGGGCTAGGACATTCCAAGTTGTAATAGAACCTGCAGGAAGAGAATGAAGCCAATTTTTAGCTTTATCCCATAAAGAGAAAGGAAATAACCTTAATCTAATAGCATCATCCAACACCCCATTAATTTTAAAAGTATTGGAAAGTTCAAAAAAATTAGAAATATGGGCATTCGGATCATCATGCACGTGTCCACTGAATTGGATAGTTGATTGAATCATCTGGATCATCGTCAATTTTATTTAGAAGTTATTTGCTCGTACAGACGGTCTCTTGATTCTCAAAGCTGCATCGGCTATAGATGGTGTGATATAATTATTTAATGAACGATGTACTAATTGAATAGCTTCATGCTGTCCTTCGGTCACCATATCCAATCCCAGATTGATGTCGTTAGGGTCTTCAGCTGCCATGTTTCTTTCTTATTGTAGTCTTCTAATGGTCCTTTCAATTTTTGGATCTAAAGGTAGTAAATTACTATATCCAGTATGTGTCATGCACTGAAATTTTTTTTCTTAAATAATAAGAATTGAAAATAAATTTCTAAAGTAAAGTTAGGATCAAAATTTCAATATTGTTTTAGACACAATCCTCGACAACGGCGCCAAAAACTTGATACGTGCTAATTTATAGCTATGGCAAGTGCACCAGTCGATCAAGTAATAAAGTGAATGAGTAGAGTATCATCCCTAGAGGATTGGAAAATAAGTACTGAAAAGCTCTTTCCTATGCTTTATTTAGAAGATCGATTTATGAGAATAAGAAATTAAAGAACAAAATAAAAAAAATAATAATTAATTTTTTTTTAAAAAAAAAATAGAGAGAGTATAAATTATTAGGATTTTAAACTCAAGAGCAATGGATTACTAAGGCAATCGGTTCACCAACTCAGTCAATACAATATTCAGATTTTTAGATTAATTTTATTTCATGTGACGGTGGAGTCTCCTAATTTATTCACTACCCTTTGGTCCAGGCATAGCAAAACTATTAATATTTATTAATTATCCTTTTGGTCCAGGTGTAATTTAAATAAATATTAATGCATTAGGTTTTGTGAAACCCTCTAATTAAAATACGCTGCGTCCAAAGCGTACTAAAATTCCCGCATGCATATGAATTCTAATTTGATTCATAATACAAGGTATATAATCAAGAAGCATTAACATAGATGTACTTGGTCCGTAACATCTATGTTCATCAGATCAATTAGAAGATGGCCAGTAATCTAAAAGCATTAAGATCAGATTTATATACTCCTCATGAATAAAATTTAAAAATAAATCATACTGAATATTGCATCAAAAGAGTGGCTACACCTTAGCCTTAGTAAAAGAAAATTTAGTTCATGATAACAAGTTCAAAAATAGAAAATAAAATAAAAAGCATAGAGAAATTAGACTGTTTGATTGCTGAAATTGATTGTCTGGTGCTCTTGATGTGGAGAACTTGGTGAAGATGAAGAGGCTCCTTAATTGATGTCTTGATCGTCGAAAGAAATCAAAAATTCTTTTTGATTTTCTTACAAATCACACTTCTCTTTCTACCTCTCTCCTCTCTCTTTCTCTCTCTCTCTCTCTTTTTCTCCCTTTCTCTCTTTCTCCCCATCTCTCTCTCTATCTCTCTCTGATTTTTTTCACGGCAACAATAGGTTTTTATAGATAAAGAATTTGATTTCCCCCCAAAATCCAAAAAATTAGGTTTAAGACTCCCAAAGCAACTCAAACTAAGATCTGGGTAATTCTGCCCATTAGATGTTGATCAAACATTCCAAAAATCACTCAAAAACCCCTTAAAATAACCCAGATTAAGTCGGATTTAATGCCAGCTGTTAGATCAACCGTTGGATCGAATCTGGGCCATCCGATCGCGTAGAAAGAAGCCTTCTGATCTTTAGTTTAACGTCGGGATGAATCTCAGCCATTGGATCTCGATCGGGAGCTGCGGATGCCATCCATCAGTGCCTTCATTTCGACCGTCCGATTGAGTTTCAGTGAAAACCGCTTGTTGGATCAGCCAAAATTCCCAAATTACCCTCCATGGACCATGCGCGAGCCTGGTGTTGCATGGACCGCCGCATTCTTCAGTCAATCGGAGCACGCCTCTTGCTGTGAAATTCCCGAAATACCCTTCAGATGGTCCACCGTGTGCCACAAAAAATGCTGACATCATCCTGACGTCAGCGTTGCATCGGCGAGTTGGTTTGCTGTTTCGATCGAATCGGGCCGAACTACTAAATCGGTTCAAACCAAACCAATTTTTTTTTTTTTTTGAAATTCAATTTTAGGCTCGTTTGAAGTCCATTTTGCCTGAAATTTGTTTCATCTAAACCAGAAAAATAAGATCTTCACATTGGTGGCCTTCTTTCCTACATAAAATTAATAGAAGTATCAATTTCTAAAAAATAGATTAATTTATTTTATAATTTAATACTTTTATTAGTATATTTTTACCACTTATCAATAAGTATTAGCTAATTCTGACTTCTAGGGCACACATATCTAATAAACTTCCACTTGATCTAAAGCCAATTAACTACAAATCGAAGTTCCATCTTCTCAAGGTGGGTTTTGATCTTCTACTGACCCAATGGCTTAGTGAGTGGGTCTGCCGCATTATCTGCAGAGTCGACTCTTTTGACCTTAATGTAACCTTTTTTGAGGTAATCACGGATGAGGTGGTATCACCGCTCGATGTGCTTAGATTTCTGATGAAACCTTGGCTCCTTAGCAAGGGCTATGGAACCATTATTGTCGCAGTACAGAGGAATGGCATTCGATGGCATCACTTTGATCTCTGCGATAAATTTTTTATAGTAGAATGCCTCCTTCGTAGCTTTTGACGTAATGATGTACTCTGCTTCCATAGTAGAATCTGCTATCACTGTTTGCTTCAAACTCTTCCAACTGATAGCACCACTATTACACACAAATAGACTCCTAGATGTTGACTATTGGTCATCTATATCGAACATAAAATCTGAGTCTGTATACCCCTGGACTTGGAGTTCTCTATTACCAAAAACCAACAACATATCCTTAGTTCTTCTCAAGTACTTAAGGATACATTTCACAGAAGTCCAGTGTTCTTTGCCTAGATTCGACTGATATCTGCTCGTGACACTCACAGCATGGGCTATATCAGGTCGTGTACATAACATGGCATACATGAGGCTCCCTATTGCTAAAGCATAAGGGATCTTGCTCATGCATTCTATCTCCTCTGGTGTGTTGGGACATATTTTCTTGGAGAGATGAATGCCATGTCTGAAGGATACTAATCCCCTCTTAGAGTTTTCCATGCTAAACCTCTTTAGCACTTCCTCTATGTACATCTTCTGTGAAAGTCCTAGCATCCTATTCGGTCTATCTCTATAGACCTTAATTCCTAGAATAAAGGATGCTTCTCCTAGGTCTTTCATGGAGAATTCTTTAGATAACCATATTTTAACTATGGTCAACATGAGAATATCATTTTCCAATAAGGAGGATATCATCCACGTACAATACGAGGAAGACAATAGCGCTCCCACTGACCTTTTTGAAGACACATGGTTCCTCCTTATTTTTGATGAAACAAATAATTTGATCACATCATTGAAATGAGTATTCCAGCTCCGAGATGCTTGCTTAAGTCCATATATGGACCTTTGCAGCTTGCATACTTTGTGATCAGTATCACTGGATGTGAAACCTAGCGGCTGTTCCATATAGATATCTTCCTCAAGATATCCATTTAAGAATGCCATTTTCACGTCCATTTGCCATATTTCATAATCAAAATAGGCTGCAATAGCAAGCAATGTGCGGATGGATTTTAGCATAGCTACTGGCAAAAGGTATCCTGATAGTCAATGCCTTCGCGCTTGACTATAACCTTTTGCCACTAATCTAGCTTTGAATGTCTCCACATTTCCATCTGCACCAATCTTTCTCTTGTAGATCCATTTACACCCAATAGGTACTATACCTTCTGGTGGATCTACCAAGGTTCCAGACTTGGTTTGAGTGCATCGAGTCAATTTCTGACTTTATTGCCTCTAACCATTTCTCAGAGTCGATATCCGATATCACCTCGTTATAGGTTTTGGGATTATCACCATGAACTCCATTACCTACGAGGAACATTTTCTCTATTTCCTCTGAAAATAGTACCTAAGTACCTCTCAGGGGGATGGAAAACCCTTTTCGATCTATGAGGTGGAGGAGGTAGTGATTGTATTGGCTCAACCTGATTTGGTTCCATTTGGTCCTTAGCTCATTGCTCTTGTGAGACTTTCTCATCGAGCTTGATCTGCTTTCCAATGCCAGCTATCTTGAATAAACTATTTTTCAAGAAAGATGGCATGTCGACTCACAATCACATTGTGATCTTCTAGGAATGTAGAAATAATATCCTAATGACTCTTTAGGATATCCTATAAATCAAGCTCTAAAGGACCTAAAGTCTAACTTGTCCGCTTGTTGTCTTTTGACATGAGCCGGACAACCCCAAATTCTGAGATGACTCAGACTTGGTTTCTTACCATGCCATATCTCATAGGGTGTGGTAGGAATGGTTTTAGAGGAAACCCTATTCAGTAAGTATATTACAGTTAACAAATAGGTTATGTCCCAAAAGAAAATCAGGAAGGTCTGTGAAGCTCATCATGGATCGGACCATATCTAATAGGGTCTGATTCCTCCATTCTGAAACTCCGTTGAGTTGAGGTATTCTAGGTGGAGTCCATTGAGAGACTATGCCATTTTCCTTGAGATAGTCTAGAAATTTTCGACTAAGATATTCACCTCCTCGATCTGATCGAAGAACCTTAATGGGTTTTTCAGTTTGCTTTTCTACTTCATGTCTGAATTTCTTGAACTTTTCAAAAGCTTCAGACTTGTGTCTCATAAGATACACATACCCATACCTAGATAAATCATCGATAAAGATTATGAAGTAGACAAAGTTGCCTCTAGCCGGCACATCAAATGGGCCGCACACATTAGTATGTACTAGGGCAAGTAGATCCATGGCCCTTTCTCCATATCCTACAAAAGAAAACTTAGTCATTTTGCCATGAAGACAAGATTCACAAATTAGATATGACTCGAAAGTCAATGGACTCAATAGCTCGATTTTCTTCTAATTTGTTAACCCTATCTTCTGCTATATGACCTAGTCTTAGGTGCCATAGATACCTATCATTCGGACTATCCCTAGATCATTTTGATCTTTTGGCATTCACATTTTGCTTGATATTAAAAAATAGATACATCAATATATAATTGATAGAGACCGTTAATGAGAAAACCACTTGCAATTTTATTTCTTTCATAAAGAATGTTACAATGGTCCTTAAGAAAACTAATTACATAGCCTTCTTGTGCTAAATATGAAACAGAAATCAAATTCCTGTTTGCAGCAGGCATATAATAATAATCTCTAAGTACTAAATCTAAACCAGATGGTAGTCGAAGAGGGTAGGTTCCCACGGCCACAACAGCAACTCTTGCTCCATTTTCGATGCGTAGGATCATCTCTACCATCCCTCAGCCTCCTGCTATCCTCAAGATCCTGCATGAAAGTGCACAAATGAGCACTAGAACCAGAGTCAAGCATCCCAACTGGATGCAGAAGAAATCATAAGGTTAGACTCAATAATGAGCATACCTCCAGAAGGACCTGTCTTCTTCTTATTCTTCAAGGGTGGCCAGGTATAGTAGGGCAGTTCCGCTTCCAGTGGCCGTCAGTATGTTGCAATGAAAATACTTTTTCTTTGTCAGCGGCCTTCTTCTTCAGCTCTGCCTTCTTTCTTCTTTCCACCTTTCCACCTTCTATCTTTTCACAGACTTCTTTTTCTTTCTAAAAGACTTTCTCTTGGAAGAAGTCCATTCCATAGCAAGCACTGAGCCTTTAGAACCTTTCATAGAAAGCTCAGCAGGTAACCAGCATGTTCATAAGTTCGGCCAGAGTAATTTTGAAGTTTATGCATATGGTAGTTCATGATGAAACTGCCCATATGCATCAGTCAAGGATTGCAGAATTATATCATTCTATAGATCCTGATCTAACTTCACTCCGAGCTTCTCAAGCTCTTCCAAGTCCTTGATCATCATCAGACAATGATCTTGGACTGACTGTCCATCATGCATTTTAGCCCTTAAAAAGTCATTTAGTGACCTTGATATTTGGCTGTGCGACTCTGTTCACCAAACATCTCTTACAGGTGAGCCAACATTTGGTGGGCAGTCTTGATATCTTCATGTTGGCACTGAAGCTCATCAGACATCGAGCCCAACATGTAGTATCTGGCCTTGTTATCTTCGTCCATCCATTTTTCAAGAGATGCTCTCTGTTCAGCGGATGGACGGGCTGGTAAGGTGGGAGGGTCCTGGTCCAATACATGAGTTAACTTCTCAAAATCCAAAATAATTTTGAAGTTTTAGAGCCAATCCTTGTAATTGGGTCCTGGTCAGTCTATGGGTGTCTAGGATACGGGCTAGTGGGTTGGATGCAAACATTTTTCTATAGAGAGTCAAAGTTTCTAGTTAGATATTATAATTAAGACTTGAACCAATTTATTTAGGAGGTTTTATTTTTAAACAAATTAGCTTCCATTATTTTCTTGGATCCCTACACTTTCTCTGTAGAGATGCAAAAATCTCTATAATTAATGATTTCTATTGGGTGGTGCAGTCCCACCAACTGACTCATCACCTCACCTAACAGTTACTGATGATAGGTTAGCCAATGAGTGAACAACTCTTGTCCAATAATTCTCGAATCATGGTAATCATGGTGCACCGATGCTTGGTCTCTAATTCATGAATCTCACTGTATCCAAAATATTGATTCACTCCTTAGTTAAGTCAGATCCAATATTTGCATAGATTGGATTCTTAATTGAGCCTCTCACCGTATTCGAAATATTAAGTTTAATCCATCCTCTAGCCCATAGCATCCAGTGCCTAATAGACATGGTTGCATCTTCCTGATACAACTGAACCACTGTGACCAGTCGAAACAATCAACCACAGGAAGGATCCACATATCTACAATGGTGGAAGATCATAGACTTAAAATTTTCTTAGGGAGATTTGATTTAGGTCTCTCTAAACATAACTTGACATAGCCATAACCATTATGACTAACCTAGTGGCATGGGTTAGCTCGGATTATTATCCACCTCAGATTAGGACTGAGTCCACAAATATATCTAACACCAAATAAAAACCATTCAAGTCAAATGGATATGCTACTAACTCGATAAGAATGCATTCGAGTCGAGTAGCCGCCAATTAAAAATCAGTTGGTCATATCTGCCAAACTTATCTTAGATACCAAATTATTGAATCGGAACCAATCAGATTAGCCTACAATCCAGACTCTAACCACTGAGCCTAATTAGGTCTTAACTTTATCGATCACTCATGTGACTTGATCTTGACCCAAACTTAATCCTATTAAGCTGATCAATTTAAGCACTCTTGATCCCATCTAACCAACTCTTGATTCAGTTTGATCAACTGCTAGACCTAATTGAGCTACCTAAGCCCGAATCTAATTTTATGAATATATCTTAGATCTAAAAATTTTTAATTTTAGACCTAATATATTTCATAATCTTAATTTTTAATTAAGTTTGGGGTTCATAAACAAAATATGTAAATAAAATCCTAGGATTTCAGGATCTAGATTTTGCAGAAAATAAATTTTTGATTTCTGATTAAGGACGAATGCATAGCACCCCTACACATTGATGCATGCCAGTCTATAGCTATGGCAGGTGCATCAGTCGATCAAGTAATAAAGTAAATGAGTAGAGTATTGTCCATAGAGGATTGAAAAATAAGTACTGAAAAGCTCTTTTCTATGCTTTATTTAGAAGATCGATTTATGAGAATAAAAAATTAAAGAATAAAATAAAGAAATAACTAAAAATTTTAAGAAAATAAAGAGAGTATAATTATTAGAATTTTAAACTTAAGAGCAATGGATTACTAAGACAATCGGTTCACCAACTCAGTCAATACAATATTCAGGTTATTAGATTAATTTTATTTCATGTGACGATGGAGTCTCCTAATTTATTCACTATCCTTTAGTCCAGGTGTTGCAAAACTATCAATATTTATTAATTATTCTTTGATGCAGATGTAATTTAAATAAATATTAATGCATTAAGTTTTGTGAAACCCTCTAATTAAAATACACTGCATCCAAAGTGCACTAAAATTTCTGCATGCATATGAATTCTAATTTGATTCATAATACAAGGTATATAATCAAGAAGCAATAACATAGATGTACTTGGTCCGTAACATCTATGTTCATCAGATCAATTAGAAGATGGCCAGTAATCTAAAAGCATTAAGATCAGATTTATATACTCCTCATGAATAAAATTTAAAAATTAAAAATAAATCATACTGAATATTGCATCAAAAGAGTGGCTACACCTTAGCCTTAGTAAAAGAAAATTTAGTTCATGATAACAAGTTCAAAAATAGTAAATAAAATAAAAAGCATAAAAAAATTAGACTGTTTAATTGCTGAAATTGATTGTCCGTCGCTCTTGGTGTGGAAAACTTGGTGAAGAAGAAGAGAAGCTCCTTGATCAATATTCTGATTGTCGGAAGAAGAAAAGAAAAAAAAATTAAAAGCCCTTTCTTTTCTCTTAAAAATCTTTCTTCTCTTTCTATCTCTCTCCCCTCTTTCTCTTCTTTTTCTTTTTTTCTTACTGTCTCCCCTCCTTTTTTTCTTTTCTTCAGCAACAAACCTTTTTATAGGCTGAGAGGTGGATTTTCCATCAAAATTCCTCTTAAAAAATAGGTTTAAAACTCTCAAAACAACTCAAAAGGAATCTTGGATCAATTCTAACCATTGGATGTTGATCAAATGGTCCAAAAATCACTCAAAAATCATCTTAAAATCCCAAATCAAGTTGAAATTCATTTGGACCATCGGATCAACCTTGAAGATCAAATCTGGGCCATCAGATCATGCACAAAAAAGCTTCTGATCTTTAGTTTAAAGTCGGGATGAATCTCAACCGTTGGATCTCGATCGGAAGCTATGGATGCCGTTGTTCAGTGCATGCGTTTCGGCAATCCAATCAAATTCCAGTGAAAGGCACCCATTGGATCAGACAAAATTTCTAAATTATCCTATATAAACCACGTGCGAGCCCGGTGTTGCATGGACCGCTGCATTCTTTAGCCAATCGGAGTGCGCTTCTCCATGTGAAATCCCCAAAATGCCCCTCCAAATGGTCCACCATGCGCCATAAAAAATGCTGATGTTGGTGTTGCAACAGCGGATCGGTCTGCTGGGTGTAGTCAAACCGGGCAGTCTATTGAGCCAATTTTTTTAAACCGATTTGAACCAGACCTGCTTCTTTTTTTTTTTAAAATTCTATTTCGGGCTCATTTGAAGTCCGTTTTGCCTGAAATTTGTTTCATCTCAACCAAAAAAATAAGATCTTCATATTTGTGACCTTCTTTCCTATATAAGATTAACAAAAATATTAATTTCTAAAAAAATAGATTAATTTATTTTATAATTTAATACTTTTATTAGTACATTTTTATCTCTTATCACACCCCCCAACTTAGTCATTGCTAGTCCCTTAGCAATGTTTTATTTAATACCATGTTTCAATAGGATTATCCATCAAAAAGATAAAATTTAGGACTAAAGATCAAAAAGTTTAGAAAATACTGCTAACTAAGCATTGAGCTTTAGAAGTAAACTTTGCAGTCAATATAATTAAAAACTTCCTTAAAGTACATCAAAAATCTATAGCACTTGTATTCGTGATGACTAAGTTTAGCATTTTAGAGTTAAATTAAAGGACAAAAGTATCCTCTCTTATCACCTATTTTGATCAATTTTCTATATATTCTCAATTTTATACTCATGAATTAAGGTAGCTTTCACACTTCCCCTTTTTTTTTTTTTTTTGTTTTATGCTGAGCATCCTGGCCTTCCCTTCACCATTTTACATGAATTTTCATACTTAACCTAGGTGCAGAAACTCAGTTACTAGGCTTTGGGCATTCCACATATACTCTATCTTTTGCACTTTATTTTTGGGCAGGTAGCTCTTTTCTTAAATTTAGGTTTTTTTGATTAGAATGTATATTAATTATCAATTTTCAGTGATAATTGAATCCTCAGTTGGCCTTATAATCAATACCTACTTTGCCTTGTTAGTGTGCATGTGCAATTAGAAGTGCTAATAGTCTTTTAATGACCTAAGTAGGCTGCTAAAAGTCGACCAACTAATCTACTTCTTTAACTCATTACATTCATTAGCAAATAATTCTATCTTTTATCACTTGTCCAGTCTATCTTGCTCAAGATTTTCTTCTTGACACATTATTTTTTTTTTTTTTTACCCCCTAACTTATTCTATATTGTCTTAAAGGAGAAAGAAAAATAAAGGGTGCAATAAAGGATAGGAAGGAATACACCTGATTTGGTTTAGTCTGGTTCTTTAAAGCTTTGAAATTTTGCTTGAGCTCTCCATTGACTTTTCTCTACAAAATTGAAAATACGCACCAAAGCAGTAAAAGAGCAATAATAAATTACTAAAAAATAAAAGAAAAAAAATGATCAAAACTAAAAAGAAAAGAAACAGCCTATCTAGTAGTTTTGATTTATAGTCTTCAGCTTGACTTTCTTTGAGTTCTGAGTTGAATCAATCTGGTGCCACTTCAATTGGAATACTTTCATGTTTGATCGAGCCCTCTTTCAATTGGACATTGCTAGCTTTTATAGTCTCAAACCTATTTTCTATAGAATTCTCATATACTGAATTGTCAATAATATCAATTAGAAAAAAAGTTTGATTATCATCCGAGGAATGTTTAGTATCTTTGAAAATATTAAAAATAACTTGTTCATCTTGGATTCTAAGAATTAATTTTTCTTGTTGAACATCTATTAAAGCTCTTCCAATAGTTAAAAAGGGTCTTCCTAAAATAAGGGGTACATCATAATCTTCTTCCATATCAAGAATAATAAAATCAATAGAAAAAATAAACTTGTTTACCTTTACCAAGACATCCTCCACTATACCTCTTGGATATTTGATGGATCTGTCGGCTAATTGAAGAGTAATAGGTGGTAGGCTTCGATTCTCCTAGACCCAGCTTTTTGAAAATAAAAAAAGGCATAAGATTAATACTTGCTCCTAAATCACATAAAATTTTATCAAAACTACAATCACCAATAATGCAAGGGATAGTAAAACTCCTTAGATCTTTTAGCTTCTATGTGGTAATTTATTTTGAAGTATTGCTGAGCATTCTTCATTCAAATTTATTCTCTCATGCTCCTTCAGTTTTTTCTTATTTGTTAGGATTTCTTTGAGAAACTTGGCATACCTGGGCATTTGAGTAATAGCATCTACAAAAGAAATATTAATATATAAATTCTTTAAAATTTTGAAAAAAATAGAAAATTCCTTATCTGGATGTTGTATTTGTCTCTCTAGAAATGGTAGTGGCGGCACGTAGGGCTTCACATTTGGATCGGCAAACTGTATACCTGGAGACCATCCATCTGCTGGTTGTTTTGGTGACTTGACGAATTTTAGTTGATGGTTCCTTATTTGTAGTTGGCTCTTTAGTCTCTTTCTTCTGATGTGGTTCCTCCAGCTTCGTACCACTTCTTAGGGTGATAGCATTGACTTGCTCCCTTAGATTGGTCTCCGTGTTGTTGGGCAAGGATCCCTGAGGTCTCTTGGAGATTATCTTAGCCATTTAACCTATTTGCATCTCTAAGTTTCAAATTGCTGCTGCATGGTCCTGTCTAAGTTTGGCTTCTAAAGTTTTTATAGTTGCTTCTTGGTTTTGCATAAATTTGACCATCAGCTCTTCCATGTTGGACTTCTTTTTAGGTACTTGGAATCTCGGAGGTGGCTGTTGTGCTGCATTTTGATTACTCCATGAGAAATTTGGGTGCTGCCTCCACCCTTGATTGTACGTGTTGGAGTAGGGATTGTTTTGTTGCGGCCTAAAAAAATTACCAACATAATTAGCTGTATCAGTTGCTTTAGCAAAAGGATTACCTATCTGGCAATTGCTCGTATCGTGTCCTCCACACATATCACAAGTGATTCTCTGAACATGCATAGCTGTTCCCTTCAAGTTGTTGACTTCAGCTCTAAGGACTGTAATTCCAATTAGTAAGGTTGGCATGCAATCTACTCCCTACACCGCTGCTAGTCTTTCTGGCATCATGCATTCTGTCTACCACTGATAGCTATTTGATGCCATCTCATCGATCAGATCGAAGGCTTCTTCCTCCATTTTTTGGTCAATGGTTCCTCCTACAGTTGCATTAATCATACAATGATTAGTAGGAGATAAATCATTATAGAAAGTTTATACCTGAAGCCATATGGGTAGTTGATGATGTGGACATCTCCTCAGTAATTTCTTGAAATGCTCCCAAGCCTCATATAGTGTCTCCATGTCCATCTGCATAAAAGAAGTGATATCGTTGCGCATCTTGGCAGTCTTAAAAGGTAGAAAGTACTTGGCTAAGAATTTTTAGGATAGGATATCCCATGTTGTGATAGAACCTATAGGAAGAGAATGAAGCCAACTTTTAGCTTTGTCCCATAAAGAGAAAGGAAATATCCTTAATCTAATAGAATCATCCGACACTCCATTAATTTTAAAAGTATCACAAAGTTCAAGAAAGTTAGAAATATGGGCATTCGGATCATCATGCATGTGTCTACTGAATTGGACAATTGAGTGAATCATCTGGATCATCGCCAGTTTTATTTCAAAGTTATTTGCTCGTACAAATGGTTTCCTGATGCTCGAAGTTGCATCAACTATAGATGGTGTGATATAATCATTTAATGGATGATGTACTGGTCGAATAGCTTCATGCTATCCTTCGATCGCCATATCCAATCCCAGATTGATGTCGTTAGGATCTTTAACTATCATGTTTCTTTCTTGTTGTAGTCTTCTAATAGTCCTTTCAATTTTTGGATCTAAAGATAGTAAATTACTATGTCCAGTACATATCATGCAATGAACAAAATTTTTTTAAAAATAAAATAATAATAAAAATTAAAAATAAAATTTTAAAGTAAAGCTAGGATCAAAATTTTAATATTGTTTTAGACATAATCCCCGGCAACGGTGCCAAAACCTTGATGTGTGCTAATCTATAGCTATGGCAAGTGCACCAGTCGATCAAATAATAAAGTAAATGAGTAGAGTATCACCCCTAGAGGATTGAAAAATAAGTACTGAAAAGCTCTTTCCTATGCTTTATTTAGAAGATTGATTTATGAGAATAAAAAATTAAGGAACAAAATAAAGAAATAATTAAACATTTTAAGAAAATAAAGAGAGTGTAATTATTAGGGTGTTAAACTTAAGAGCAATGGGCTACTAAGACAATCGGTTCGCCAACTCAGTCAATACAATATTCAAGTTATTAGATTAATTTTATTTAATGTGATGGTGGAGTCTCCTAATTTATTCACTACCCTTTGGTCCAGGCGTAGCAAAACTATCAATATTTATTAATTATCTTTTGGTACAGATGTAATTTAAATAAATATTAATGTATTTTATTTTATGAAATCCTCTAGTTAAAATATGCTGCATCCAAAGCACACTAAAATTTCCGCATGCATATGAATTCTAGTTTGCTTCATAATACAAGGTATACAATCAAGAAGCAAAAACATAGATGACTTGGTCCGTAATATCTATATTCATCAGATCAATTAGAAGATGGTCAGTAATCTAAAAGCATTAGGATCAGATTTATATACTCCTCATAAATAAAATTTAAAGTTAAAAATAAATCATATTGAATTTTGCATCAAAAGAGTGGCTACACTTTAGTCTTAGTAAAAGAAAATTTAGTTCATGATAATAAGTTCAAAAACAGCAAATAAAATAAAAAGCATGAAGAAATTATATTGTTTAATTGCTAAAATTGATTGTCCGATGCTCTTGGTGTGGAAAGCTTGATGAAGAAGAAAAGAAGCTCCTTGATCGATGTTCTGATTGTCAAAAGAAAAAAAGTAAAAAATTAAAAGCTCTTTCGTTTCTCTCAAAAATCTCTCTTCTCTTTCTACCTCTCTTCTCTCTCTTTTTTTTTCTCTCTATCCCTTTTTTTTTTCTTTTTTACTATCTCCCTCCTCTCTTTTTTTTCTCGGCAATAGTAGGTAGCCCTCCTTTTTATAGGCTAAGAGGTGGATTTTTGGAAGAAATCCTAACTAAATTAGGTTTAAAACTCTTATCAAAAGTCAAATTAAGACCCTGGATGAATTCTAACTGTTGGATGTCTATCAAACAATCAAAAAATCACTCAAAAATAATCTTAAAATCCCAAATCAAGTCGGAATTCATTTGGACCATCGGATCAGCATTGAAGATCAAATCTGGGCCGTTAGATCATGCACAGAGAAGCCTCTGATTCTTAGTTTTAAAGTCGGGATGAATCTCAGTCATTGTATCTCGATCAGGAGCTGCATTTGCCATTCGTTAATGCATGTATTTCGACCGTCCGATCAAATTCTAGTGAAAGGTGCCCATCGGATTAGATAGAATTCCCAAATTGCCCTCTATAGATCTGCACGAGTCCAGTATTGCATGGACCACTGCATTCTTCAGCTAATCGGAGCACGCTTCTTCATGCAAAATCCCCAAAATATCCTCCAAATAGTCCATCATGCACCATAAAAAATGCTGATGTCAGCTTGGCATCAGCATTGCATCCGTAGGTCAGTTTGCTGGGTGCAGTCGGATCGGGCGATCTGCTGAGCCGGTTTGAATCGAACGAACTTTTTTTTTTTGAAATTTAATTTTGAGCTTGTTTGAAGTCCGTTTTATCTAAAATTTATTTCATCTGAATGAAAAAAATAAGATCTTTATATTGGTAGCCTTTTTTTATATAAAATTAATAAAAGTATCAATTTCTAAAAAAATAGATTAATTTATTTTATAATTTAATACTTTTATTAGTATATTTTTACCACTTATCATGCATCATAAGAACATCCCATTGAATAGGAGGAGAGAGCATTTAAACCCTACTTTGTTCTTATGATCGGATGGCGAAGGAGAATGCCTTAATCAAAAATATGATGAATCTACCAAACTAGTTAGATCTACATATATATCACATATATAAAATTGATCTAACTTAAAAATATGTTTTGCATACATCTCATGTATCATATCATGCATGTTTTTAGATCTAAACTATCTCATAAATATCTAAAAAATAAAATTTAAATTTGACCATATCAAATTAAATTTATTCAAGATAACTTTATAGAATTATTCTACGACTAGTCTAAACATGCATGTATCATATCTTATATAAATAAAATTAAATAAATTTATTTTTTTTTTTTAAATCTAATTATAATATTTATAATATTAAAAAATAGTAAATAAATAGATCTAAAAATTATAATTAATTAAATTAAAATTATGATCATCCTAGACTACGCATAGAATAATTCTATTCCTAGTCTAGTCATGCATCTCATACATCTTAGATCTAGATTATTTAATTTTCTTAATTTCTAATTTTAGATCAAATCACATCTAATATGATATCTAAAATCATCTAATTATTAGATTAAAATTATATTAAAATAGATCTAAATAATTTTGGAACCTGGCTCTGATACCAGTTGAAGGAAAAATCTTGTTTTCCGAGTCTGGTTTGTTCAAATCTGATTTGATCAAGAGGACTATTTCAAAATTTTCTCTTAGATTCAAATTAAATTTAATATTTTTTAAATTAATTTTATTGATCTAATAAAATATAATAAAATAAATTAAATTAAATTAAATCTAATTTAATTGTATCTTTATATTGGGTAATCCTATTACCGTGTGATGATCCTACTGTTTGCCTGAGATTCTGGATGTAGCCATGCAATCATCTGGCCTCTATCGATATTCACTCAGGTAGGATCTTGAGATCTCATTCTTCTCAATCTATCTTCCAAAAATTAGATTTGAATCTGACGTTGAAGGTTTTCAAAATAGCTTTTGAAGATCTGGTGTTGTCTTTTGCAGCAATGCTGCCTTCTTCCTTTTTTGTCATCCTTCTCTTGCTTGGATCGCACCAAAATGAAGCACAAAACCTTTTGGACATGGAGTGGAGAGAGAAAATTTAGGGGTGGCAAGGAGAAAGAGGGAGAGAGGCTATGTGGAATGGGCAAAGGTCAAAAGCTCTAAATCCTAGGCGCAGATAGGGTTTATATAGATGCTGCTGCGCCATGCAGTGCCATATCATCCTGACCAATCATGGCTCTTTGTGCAATCATATCTAAATCTAATTAGTAGAATGACATCATCTGATCCAATCATATTAGAGTCCCTCATAAACCTCCTTAGGTGGCGCTAAGACTGGTCAAAGATGAGTCTTTGGCGCCACCTTAGTTGAACACACCAAGCAACTGTAGTCCCATCTGTATGAAACTCCAATCCTTATCCACTTTGGGTGCACACCTCCCTAGGCGTGTGCCCCATGCCTTTCTACTATTTAGCAGGGGGACAAGAATCAAAGCTCTCTCCTATAGGTGCATGACATATGGGCAGATGTCTAAGTATCAAAGATCAATGTTTGATCAAAGTCAAAGAACAAGATTTAGTTGGTGACAAAAAATGGCAGGTGTTGTCTCAAATTTATCTCATAAATTAAGACAATAATTCTCTAACTTGGACAAGCTCTAGTTAGACTAAGTAAAGGTTTCTTACTGAGCCCAAACACATTTGGCTCAGTCAAGACAACCTTTAATGATTGTTAAAGGAGAATATTAGGCTTAATCTTGTGCTAGCATGATTTTCTTGAATCTAATTGAATCTTATTCAAATCAATTGAACTGGATTAGTCCAATTGATGATATCTAGATCCAAATCCTTTTTTTTGTAACCCAGTTAGGTTTAGTTCTATATGTTAATGGGATATATCACGATCTCTATTATCGACATCATCGAAACACCTTTTGATGGATCAGAACTTTTCTGATTTAGACAACTAGTATGATCGATCATCCAAATCATTCTAATTGCTCCCAAAATCTACCAATGTCACCTAGCAGTATATGGTGGCAATCCATCAGAACTAAAAACAAAGCTCTCAGTGCAATTACCTATGTGATTAAGTTTCTCTATCTTGAGCTTTGATCGGATTAGGGTTAAGGTGATCTTGTCAAACCCTAATTTTCGTCATATGAGTTAATCATTTGATTCAAGTCCGATGTGAAAATCCTAATAGAAATTCTTTCTATCATTTCACTCTACCATGGTCATGGGCTTATGGACTTGATTCTCTTGATCATCATAGGGCTGCTCCTCATCTACCAAGGTAGATAGATCCTCTATTGGTGCAATCCAATTCCTAAAATGAACATGTTATAGCCAACATACACCTCAGGATTCTGAATGGCTAGGAGATTGAGTTATGGTGTAGTCAAACTATAACACCCTTAAGGTGAACTGTCGATGCATCTTAGGTCAAAGAACCAGACACACCACTGCAACTTTGAGCTAGTTATTGATGAGAAGGTAGACTTTCTGATGACTGCTCGAGATGGTCACACTCAGTGCCCTCATTCTCTAATAAGTACCTGTACTCTTGCTCCAGTGTCTCTACACCATAGACTCAAGACTCACCTATCCTAAAGAAGCGATCGTACACCAACATTCTAGATCAATCACCATCCTCATGATGATCCTATGGTCGGAAGCATTTTATGAGTTAATAATGAAAATTCATGTCTTAAATTTTTAACTATTGAAAATATGAAATATCATTACCGTTAACTCAAAGGATGTATCATAGAGACTTTTAAATACATACTATGATAGAAAATAACCTAATTTATTATTTATAATCAAAATTATAATTTTATCTTTAGATGTGTATTATAAGTATCAGCCAATTTTGGCTTCTAGGGCACACATATCTAACACACCTCACCTAACAGTTATTGGTGATGGATTAGCCAATGAGTAAACAACTCTTGTCCAATGATTCTCTAATCATGATGCACCCAAGCTCAATCTCTAATTCATTAATCTCGCCATGTTAAAATATTGATCCACTCCTTAGTTAAGTCAGAGCCACCATTTACATAGATTGAATTTCTAATTGGATCTCTCACCATATCTAGAATATTGAGCCCAATCCATCCTCCAGCCCATAGCATCTAATGCCTAATAGACATGGTTGCATTTTCCTGGTGCAACTGAACCACTATGACCAGCCGAGAACAATCAACCTCAGGTAGGGCCCATATATCTACAATGGTGAAAGACCTTAGACATAATTTTTTCTTAGGAAGATTTGATTTAGATCTCTTTAAACTTGACTTGACATAGCCATAACCATTATGACTAACCTAATGTCATGGATTTGCTCGGATTATTAGCAACCTCAGATCAGGACTGAGTCGACAAATATGGCCAGGTAAGTGAGACTGATGGAAGGGATATATCATTAACTCGACAAGAATGCATTCAAGTCGAATAGGTCTCAATTAAAAATCAGTCAATCGTATCCGCGAAACTTATCTTAGACACCAAATTATTGAGCCAGAACCAATTAGGTTAGCCTACAAACTAGACTCTAACCACTGAGCCTAATTAGGTCTTGACTTGATCGATCACTCATGTGACTCGACTTTTACCTAGACTTAATCCTATTATGCTGGTCAATTTAAGCACTCTTGATCCCATCTAATCGACTTTTGATTTAGTTTGATCAATCGCTAGACCTAATTAAGCTACCCAAGTCCGAATCCAATTTTATGAATATATCTTAGATCTAAAAATTTTTAATTTTAGATCTAATATATTTCATAATCTTAATTCTTAATTAAGTTTAGGGTTCATAAATAAAATATGTAAATAAAATCTTAGGGTTTCAGGATTTAGGATTTTACATAAAATAAGTTTTTAATTTTTGATTAAGGATGAACACACAGCACCCCTATACTTCATAAGAACATCCCATCGAATGAAAGGAGTGGGCCTTTAAACCCTCTTCATTCTTATGACTGGACGGCCAAGGAGAATATCTTAATCAGAAACATGATAAATCTACAAAACTAGTTAGATCTACATCATATATCATATATAAAAATTGATCTAACTAAAAATATGTTTTGCATACATCTCATGTATCATATCATGCATATTTTTTGATTTAAATTATCTCATAAACATCTAAAAAATAAGATTTAAATTGCTCATATCAAATTAAAATTTATTCTAGATAATTTTGTAGAACTATTCTACAACTAGTCTAAACATGCTTCTATCATATCTCATATGAACAAATTAAATAAATTTTTTTTTTTAGATCTAATTATAGTATTTATAATATCAAAAAATAGTAAATAAATAGATCTAAAAATTATAATTAATTAAATTAAAATTATGATCATGTTAGACTACACATGGAATAATTCTATTCCTAGTCTAGTCATGCATCTCATACATCTTAAATCTAGATTATTTAATGTTTATTTTTTTGATTTTAGATCTAATCACATCTCATGTGACATCTAAAATTATCTAATTATCAGATTAAAATTAAAATAAAATTAGATCTAATAAATTTTGGAACCTGGCTCTGATACCAGTTGAAGAAAAAACCCTATTTTCCTAGGTCAGGTTCGTTCAGATCTGATTGGATCAAGAGGGATATTTCAAAAATTTTTCTCTAAAAGTCTAATCAAATCTGATACTCTTCAAATCTGATATTATTAACCTAATAAGAAAATAAAATAATATTAAGTCTAATTTAATTATACCTTTGTTATGGGTAATCCTATTATCCTATGATGATCCCCATGTTTGCTTGAGGTTCTAGATGTAGCCATGCAAGCGCCTGGTCTTTACCGATATCCACTCGGATAGAATCTAGAGATCTTCTCCTTCTCAATCTATCCTCTAAAAATTAGATCTTGATCTGATCTTGAAGATCTTCAAAATGGCTTTTGAAAATCAGCCATTGTCTCTTGCAGCAGTGCTGCCTTCTTTCTTTTCTGTTGCCTTTCACTTGCTTGGATTGCACCTAACTCATGCCCAAATCCTCTTAGGCATGGAGAGGAGAGAGTGGACCAGACGGTGGCATGCAGAAGGAGGGAGAGGGGCTATGTGGCATGGGCTAAGGTAGAAGCTCTTTCAATCTAGGCACAGATAGGGTTTTTATAGACTCTACTGCACCATGCAATGCCACATCATCCTAGCCAATCATGGTCCTTTATGTAATCAGGTCTAAATCTAATTGGTGGGATGACATCATCTGATCTAATCAGATTAGAGTCCCTTAAAACTCTCCTTAGATGATGGCAAGACTGGGTCAAACAAAACTCTTCGGCACCATCAAGTTTGATTCCCTAAAGCAACTAGAGTCCCATCTGTATGGGACTCCAATCCTTATCCACATGTGGCACATGCCTAGCCTTATGTGTGTCTATGCTCTTGTACAACACATTCTGCTGAAGCAAGTAATTCATCAAGATGGGTAGAAGTTTATAAAACAACGATAGATCATTAACTTAAGAGGAGAGAGCATGTCATCGATTAATGCAGAACTCAGATAAGACTTCATCCTTCTTAATGGATCGATATAACAAAGATAGTTTTTGATTTGTGTGTGGAAGGGGAAAAGATCAAGATTCGCAATATAGTAGGGTTGAGTGAATAATTGGATACAGCAAGGCGTGCACCCTTTGTCTCTTTACCTTTTAGCATGGGGATAAGGGTCAAAGTACTCTCCTATGGGTGCATGACACAGGCAGATGTCTAAGTGTCAAAGATCAACATTTGACCAAAGTCCAAAGACAAGATTTAGCAGGTGACGAAAAATGGCAGGTGTTATCTCAAATTTATCTTGTAAACTAAGACAACCTTTTTTTGACTTGGACAAGCTCCAATCAGACCAAGTAAAAGTTTTTGAGTGAGCCCAAACACATTTGGCTCAGTCGAGACAAGCTTTAATGATTGTTAAAGGAGAACATTAGGCTCAATTATGTACTATAGAATGATTATCTTGAATGTAATTGAATCTTATTCAAATCAATTGAATTGGATTAGTTCAATTGATGATATCCAGATCTAAATTCTTATTTGTGTGATCTAGTTAGGTTCAGTTCCGTATGGTAATGGGATATGTCATGATCTCTATCATCGATATTATCGAAACATCTTTCGATGGATCAAAACTTTTCTGATTCAAACAACTAGTATGACTGATCATCTAAATTATTCTAATTGCTCCAAAAATCTACCAGTGATACCTAGCAACATATGCTGGCAATCCATCAGAACTGAAAACAAACCTCTTGGTGCAGTTATCTATGTGATTAAGTTCCTCTATCTTGAGCTCCGATCGAATTAGGGTTAAGGTGATTTTGTCAAACCCTAATATCCATCATATTAGTTAATCAATCGATTTAAGTCTAATATAAAATCTCTAATAGAAACTCTTTCTATTATTTCACTCTACCATGGCCATGGGCTTATAGACTTGATTCTCATGATCATCATAGGACTGCTCCTCATCTACTGAGGTAGATAGATCTTCTGTTGGTGTAATCTAATTCCTATAATAAATATGCTACAGCCAACATACACCTCAGAATTTCGAATGACTAGAAGATCGAGTTATGATTTAGTCGAACTATAACACCGTCAAGGTGAACTACCGATGCACCTTAGGCCAAAGAACCAAATACACGTCTGCAACTTCGAGCCAGTCATCGACGAGAAGATAGACTTCTTGATGGCTGCTCGAGATGGTCACGCTCAGTGCCATTGTTCTCTAACGAGTATCTATACTCTCGCTCTGGTGTCTCTACACTGTAGACTCAAGACTCATCTATCCTAAAAAAATGATCAGACACCAACCTTCTGGATCAATCACCATCCTCATGATGATCCTATGGTCGGGAGCATTTTATGTGTTAATAATGAAAATTCATGTCTTAAATTTTCGACTCTTAAAAATATGAATTATCATTACCATTAACTCAAGGAATGTATCACAGACACTTTCAAAAATACACTATGATAGAAAATAACCTATTTTATTATTTATAGTTAAAATTATAATTTTATCCTTAGAAGTGTATTACAAGTGTCAGCCAATCTGACTTCTAGGGCACATATATCTAACACTAAGAACTTTGTCACAACAATGGAGTTCATTAGAAAGTGTAAACTTATGATGAAAAAGATGCCAAATTTTTTTATTAATTAATAAATTAATTACAATATCTCAACCATCAATAGGCTGACGATTGGCTTTGGGACATAATTTTCAATAGGACTTATCCATTTACTATTGGATATAGGATAGATGATTCCAGCATCTTACCACTTTACCACCTCTTTCTTCACCACTTTCCACATGTTTGGGTTCAATCTCCTCTACATGCCTCGATGGGGTTTGGCATGTACCTCACAATGAATGTGATGCATATAAATGGAGGGGTCAATTTTTTTTAAATCGATAATGGACCAACCAATAGCCTCTTTATATTCTTTGAGAACACCAACCAATTGTGCTTCCTGATTCAGGGTCAAGTCTGATGCAATGATCACCAAGAGGGTATCATTTGGTCCTAGGAGCACATACTTGAGTGTAGTCGAAAGTGGCTTCAATTCTGGTGTAGGTGGTGATTCTAATGACGGGGCTGTGGGTGTATTGGCTAATGCGGGCAATGGCTCATACTTGATTATCCAAGGAGGAGTGGTTTTAACATCCAGTGTGTCAACTAGAGCATTCACTTCTTCGCTACTTCCCTCCATATTACAGTCATCCATTCCAAAGTGGGTATCAAGGAAATTATGTGCAAAAATCATTGATGTTGCTTCTTCTATGATGTCCTCGAATGTATCTATTTCAAAGCAACTATCCATTAACGGTCCCTGAGATGCACCAAATACATTTAGTCTTAGCTTCTTATTTCCAAATGATACATCCATGACTCCTGGCCTACAATTGATGCATGCATTTGCCGTAGCTAGGAAGGGTCTACCCAAAATAATGGAAATTTGCCTCGGGTTGCCACTTAGTTCCATATCGAGGACTAAAAAATCAACTAAGAAATAAAACTTATCTACCTTGACCAAAACATCCTTGAGCATTCCACGTAGTGTATAAATTGATCTATCAGCTAACTGCAAAGTGACTATCGTGGGTTTTAGTTCTCCAAACCCAAAGAGTTCATATACCAAACTAGGTAAGGTTCACACTTGCTCCTAGATCCAGGAGAGCTTGTTCAATGTGAAAGTCCTCTATAATGTAGAAAATAATAGGGGCACCTGGATCTTTAAGCTTTCATGTTGGAAGACAGACCTAGCCTATTTGGTGAGGCAAACTTTTTTTAGGAGTTGTGATCGAGCTTTACGTTTTTGGGTGCACAATTTCTTCAAAAATATTGCATATGCTGGGATCTATTTGATTGCATCCAGAAGGAAAAGATTAATTTGCACTTGTTTAAATAATTCCAATATCTCATCTGGTTTTCCTCCCTTCTTATCCATAGGAATTGGGGCTTTTAGGGCACTTGGAAATGAGGCTTTAGGAAGGCAAGGTGGTGTTTGCATTATTGATTCATCCCCTACTTTTAGGTCATCATCCTTTCTTTTCTTGCTTGATTCAGAGTTGGTCAAGGATCCTTGTGATGGCTGTTCTAAGGTCTTCCCATTTCTCAAGGTCATAATAGCTTTTGCATGTTTAGGAAAGATTTTTGGAGCATTCAAGCTCTTAGCCATGTATTGCCCTCTTGGGTTTCCAACAACTTGACTAGGCAATTTACCCTCTTCCCTCTTACTGAATGCGATTGCTAGTTTACCTATTTGGGTCTCTAGCTTAGCAATGGATGTGTGTGGGAGTTAAGGATCTGAGTATTGAATTCTAATCATTCAAGTGCTTTTAGAACTTTTTCTTCAAAAGCTGAGCTGTGACCAGTGGCAGATGATTGAGGAGCATTTTGAAATTGGTGGTATTGTCCATGCCTATATGTTAGGTCCTAATATTGAGGTTGAGGTGCAGCAAGGCCAACCACTAGTTGTGGTCTTTAGGAAAAATTTGGATGGTTTCTCCAGTCAAGGTTATAAGTATTTGAATATTGATCGTTTCCTGGTCTATGAGCTTATTGGGCTTGGGCTTGCTGGACTTACTCAAGCACAAACTCAGGAAATTGATATGTGACTGGGCATTAACTAACAAAATGGTTTGGGCTTGCACACAATGCATAAACTTCTTGGACTGGATTAGGTGGAATTGGGGATTGTCCAATATTTAGAAGGCGGTCTAATTTCTAGGATAGTTCATCTATCTTACTGTGGATATCCATGACATTCCCAATCTGATAAATTCTATTTTTTTTTTGTTGAAACATGGGTTATTCTCTAGAGGTGGCAGACATATGATGTAGAAAGTTCTCACTAAGTGTTTTAAAGAGCTGCCAAGCTTCGTTCTCACTCTTTAGAATGAATGTCCCACCACATGATGCATCAATCATTTGTCGGTGTTTCTCCGATAGACCATCATAGAAACACTGAACAAGTTGCCATTTGGGGATAGCATGGTGTGGACATTTATGAATGAGGTCTCTTATTCTTTCCTATGTCTCATGAAAAAGTTCACCATCAAATTGAAAAAAAACTAGTGATGGCATTTCTAATTTATTTGTTTTTCTAATTGGAAAATATTTCTTGAGAAATTCTCTCTAAAGATGGTCCTAAGTTGAAATGGTTACAGAATCTAAGAAGTTTAGCCAATGCTTGGCTTTGTGCTTGAGTAAGAAAGGGAACAATTTCAACCTAAGGGCATCATCGAAGAAGTTTTGAATTTTTACCATGGAACAAATCTCAAGAAATTCATCTAAGTGTTTATACGGGTCCTCATTACTAAGTCCATAGAATGATGGCAATATTTGAATAATGCTAGACTTAATCTCATATTGGGTAGCTTCTACTAGAGGTGCTTGAATGCATAGAGAATAGGTATATGAGGATGGAGTGAAATATTCTCTCAATGGATAAGGAGGGTTAGCCTCACTCGGTGCAGCCATGTTTCTAGCTCGGATAGTTCTAAGAGTCTTTTCTAGTTCTTCGTCTAGTGGTTGAAAATCAGGTTTTAGCGATCATTGACCTAACATGCAACTAAAAGATCTATGCAAGATTATCCTAGTCTATTAATGATTTTTTTCTTTTTTTAAGTGAAGAAGAGAAGAGGGAAAGAAAGCGAGATAAGAGTTCTAAAGAAGAAAACCTAAGGTGTCCTAAAGCTAAGAAGAGAAAGAAGAATTAGTTGAGGTTAGATTTTCATTGCAATCAAGTTAGCACACAGTGGACTCTCTATCCTAAGGTTATCCTAGTTCTAGATAGCTCCTAACTGTTCCAAGTTAGGCTTGAAGCCCTCCATATTAGAGCATGACCAACCAACTGACCAGGCAAGTGTAAGGTCGGTGGGAGTCCCCCCATTGCTTTTCTTAGACACCAATTAAATTGACTAGATCAGTAAACGAAACCAATTATAAATTACCTTTCTTGGGGTCCAGTCATCCCATAAATCATTTGCCTGGATACCAGCTAGTTGACCAAGTCTAATCCGGTCCAACTCTCAAGGTCACTTATCCTATTGAGCTCCAAATCCTTAGTGGTCAACATCTAATTGCTTTTAAATTAAATGTTTAGGTCAATGCAATATGAAGGATAGTGATTTTTGGGCTAAGGAGGGGTGATCAAATCCTCATCTTATCTTGTTTAATTGGGTTAAGTACCCTTAATGTATTTTATGAAAGATGCAATGCAATTAGAAAAGATGTCCAATACAAGTAAAAATCTTTTAAGATTTAATTATTTTTTTTATTTTAGTTAAGTATTATGTAGTACTTTGTTTTCCTTTTATGTTATGTTATCTTTAAGCAAGAAGGAATAAGAGAAAGATTTTAATTAAGTTAATTAGATTTGAGAAGATTTAGAAAATCTAACTAAATGAAAAGTAAATTATGCTAAGATTAAAAGGCAATTAGATAATCTATACATAAAGCAAGAAATCAAATCTACTTTTAAGATAATTATTTTAAACTATGAAAAGTAGGAAATTACTAATTATATAAAGCAGTAAATTATTCTATGAATTAGAAGGTATAAAATCTTTTGATGCATGATAATCTAATTAGAAAGCAATAAATTTACTATATATGAAAAGTAATATAAGGCAAAAATTTTAAAAAGAGTAAATAAAAAGTAATTAAGCAATTAAAGTAAAGCAGTCAAATTTTTTTAAAATTTTTTTTTGGGTTTTCTTTAGAGAATCTATTTAAAAGAAAGTAAATTATTCTAAAAATAAAATGCAAGTCTGAAATAGGTAGAAAGTCAAAGGCAAAAAATTAATTTAATAGAAAGGCAGTAAAGCAATCTAAAGCAAAAAATAAAAACCTAAAAGGTAATATAATAATTTTTTATATATTTTTTAAATATATTTTATAGATTTTTTTAAAAAAAATCACACCAAGGTCCTCAACAATGGTGCTAAAATTGGTTGCTTATCGTGGCACACCAAAATTAACCTTACTCACTACTATGTAGATAGGATGATTCGGGATCGTATCCGTAGGGATCTTAGTTGATTATTTTAAAAATATAAAAGAAAGAAGATAGATTGTAAGAAACTAAGAAAGAAATAAGAAAATTATAATAAAAATATTTTTCATTGATCAAAATAAAATATATAAAAAAATAAAAATGCGATACAAGATAATTAAACCAAGTTAATTTTCTAGCTGCGCTCGATGGTAGATGTGTCTCCTTGAATCCTTTCATCTTCCTTCGTGCAAATAGCGGTAGGATGGTTGGATGGCTTGGTCTAGGAACTCCAAGGAAGAAAGATAAATGGGAGAATGGAAATATGGAAAAGAAGGGTAGCAACACTAGGATTAGGACCTCTACTAGATTTGATGGAAGGCGTGCAAGGGTTAGAACCTCCCCTAGATTTTTGGAGAGGAGAGAAAGAGAGGGACACAATAGCATCTAAAGAACTTTGGTGTTAGCTTGATTCATTTTTGGATGAAGTTGTTGAGGTTTATTTATAAGTGTTGGAAGGGAGAAGACCTTCATATTTTCTAGATGTGGGATTAAAGGAAGAGAAGAGATAAATGGCTCTTTGGATGTTGACCCTTGGATCTTTGATGAGTTGCTTCTGAACCATTAATCTTTAACTCGTGTTCATACTTGGATCCATATGAAAGGTTATCTTCTAATCTGGACCCTTAAATATTGAGAGCTTGCATCTAATCCCGTCATGAGTAAGTCGCATTCACACTCGGATTTGATTAGCCTTTGAGCTGATTGTCTGGTTCACTTGAATTTGAGCCAATTTAAATCCAATTTGAGTTGCATGTGTCCAAACTCCTGATTACCTATAAAATAGACTAGAGAACATCAAATTTTAATAAAATAATATCAAATATTATAATATTCAGTGTCTCTAGTGACTTAATTTAAGTATTTATCAGTTATCATTTATCAATAAAGAAGATTGTTGTGATATTATTATGATTAATGTTACAATAATACCTAGATAATAAAAATAATATTTAATATCTATATAGTCTGTTAAGTGTAATGTACACATTTAATAAACATCCAAGTTAGATTATGTCACGAATGTCTATCTTTAGCATTATAGGCTTAGTCATCTAGATAAGAACAGGATAAATAGATTAGCTTAAAAAGAAAACCTCAATATCAATGATTGTGAATCATTGATAGCCTGTGTCTTATCTTCTTGAGAACATGATAAAGTCATCTTTTATTAGAAAAGATGAAGGAGCTGATAAAGTTTTAAGTCTTATACATAGTGATGTATATGGATCCATGAACTTAAGTGTCAGAGGAGGATATTAATATTTTATTATAGATGACTTATCTGGATATGGGTGTGTCTGGCTTGAATCTATTGAAATGTTCAAACGATTCAATAATGAAATGGATAAACAAACTGGGAAAGGTATTAGAACTCTTCGATCAGATCAAAGAGGTGAATACTTATCCAGTAAATTTGTGACATAACTATGAGAGAATAGGATTCTCTCTTAGTAGATTTTTTTTCAGATCATAATGTATCTAAAAGGAGAAGTTGAACTTTATTAGACATGGTTCAATCCATGATAGGGTTCACTTATTTGTCTATTTTAGGATTATGTTGTTATGTTACTTGTTTTACTCTAAAAATATATCGAGTAAATCTTTTGTAAATCTCCATAAAGGATATGGATTGGGCATAGACCCAGACTCTCTCACCTTCAGGTTTGGAGTTGATCGGCCTATGTCAAAGGTTTGCACATAGATAAACTTGGATCTTTGTCCAATAGGTATTTAAGGATGGTTAATTCTACTATGCTGAAGAACATGAGATGATCATCAGTAGTAGGGTATTTTTTTGGAAAGAAGTTTTTTAGAGAAGAAACTCATGCCTGTCAAGTTGAACTTGAGAAAGTTTGACTGGTAAAAATGAACCAACATAATCTAGTAAACCTACAGAACCAGATTTGATCAAATCAAATCCAGAGCCCATTAAAGTAGCATCTTTAAGAAAATCGAGTAGAGTACCATGTTAGCCAAATAGATACTTCAGTATTTAGGTTCAAGATGGTGATCCTATTGATCTTGATGAGAATAACAAGGATTCGATCACCTATAGAGATGCAATGTAGTGGTCTGACTCTGAGAAGTGGCTTGGAGCCATATAATCTAAATTGAAGTCTATGTAAATCAATAGTATGTGGATACTAGTTGATTCACCTGAAGGGATAAAATCCATTGGATGTGAATGAATTTTTAAAAAGATCAAAGTAGCACAGATGGAAAGGTAAAGACCTGTAAAGCCTACTTGGCTATTATCTCATTTTACAAACATATGTTTTGAATGTATGTCTTTGTTATGAATAAAGACAAACCCAGCATTTGTAATTGGACAAAATGTTCTATAATATTATTTCTTGTGTTGTCTGTGGATAAAGTTCTCTTAATCGAGAATGGCATTCCAGCATTGTAAGAATAAATGTTTGGCTGTCATCTAATTTCTCTATGATCAAAATCAGATATGGTATACTCACTAATGTAGTAAGTAGATACCAATCTGATCTAAGTGAAGATCACTGGAAGATTGTATAGACAATCCTCATATATTTGGAAAATACTAAGGTCTAGTGACTCAAGTATGAAAATACTGACATAAAACATGTGGATGTTTTAATTTTAGTTAGAACAAGAGAATGTTGGATCATACCCTAATTATAGGAGCAATCTGCTGGAATGATTCTAAGTAGGATACTATAGCCTATTCAGTTAGTGATGTAGAGTACATCATGTTATATGATGTTGCCATGTAAGCTGTGCAATAGCTGAGGTTCATTAGCAGATTGGAAGTGGTATCCTCCATCGATGGTCCAGTCCTCTCATAGCATTAGAGCCATAGCCTAGGCTAAAGAATCGAAGGATCAGCATATTCTGCATCACTAACACCTTTGATTTTAAATCAGGGTGAAGTTGATTTTTGGAAGATCAATGGAAATGGAGAACTTGATCGACCCACTTGCTAAGGCCTCGGAACTAAGAAATTTTATGAACTCAGGTGGAAGATAGGATATTTGATATCGTTATGATTAGTTTTAGTCCAAGTGAGAGTTATTGGAAAATATATCCTAAAGCCAATTATCTAAGTAGTAGATGATTGAAATTAGTATATAAATTATCAAATAATAATAGTTATTTAGCTGATTCATCATACAAGTTCTATCTTTCTTAAATGAATTTCTATATTATGATGAAGTTCTTAGAACCATAATCAATTGATAAAGAAGGATTCATCGGATGGTTCTTAAATTGTTCATAACCAAATGATGAGTTATTAATAAGAACAATAACTTTTCGAGCATAGGTTGTTGTATGCCATATGCATTAGTTATCCTCGTAACCAAATGATATGGAGACACAAGTATGGCATCTAGATGAAATATAGCAGTACATCTCCACTGAACGTGACTAATGTAGCACTCTACTATCAAAAGTAGCTAGCTAAGGCCAATGGATATAAGTGCCCCTTCGATTTGAGATCACCACAATGACTTGCAAGCAACTCACTATACTTTAATGCTGGACTATCTGTATTTCTAATATAGGTTTAAAAGGTTTTTAGGTATAGTCAAGTACTTGTAAAGATAGTGTGTGAGTCAAGATGGGATTGACCACTTTTGATTAGCTTTAGAAAAGAATGATCATTATGTTTAATTTAGCAAAACCTAAGGCTAGGTATCCTGAAAGGAGTCACGAAATTGCAAAATTTGAGATACAATAGAGATGACTTGTAATATGAGTTATTGATAAGTGTAGCTCAACAGTTGTCTTAAGCATATGGTTTGATCATAGGGATGAAAATTATATATGGTAACCATGGGCTATGGATTCTAACGATGTTGCTTTGCATACAATCGACCTATCCAGACATGAGAACTATTGCCTAGATGGTTACTTGTCGACTGATGTGGTAACAAAATTGGGTTTCTACTATAGACTTAGGTTTTGAACTATAGGTTACATATACAATAAGAGTTGTTAACTAATCAGATGGTTAAGTCGATGAAGTTGAAATCATTCTAGAGGTCAAACATTCAATGTGATTGATGTAGACCTAATGCATTGTATTGCAGCGAGGATGATTAGCATTGGATTGCTAATTGGCTACATTTATTGAGTGATTCGGGCTGAGTTCAAGCCTAGATTTTGAAATATAAAGAATATCGATGGAAATGTGAAGCCAAGCAACTTTTGGAAACGTGTGATATAGATTAAGTTTAATTGATTTTTATCTGAGTATTGGCGTGATTGTAAGGGCGAAATGAAAAATTTATTATTCCGTAAGTTAGGGGTCTAAAGTGGGGAGAGGAATTCGAGATGCTTCACTATGTCTATCTAGGATCATTATTCGAGGGGCTTAATACTACGGGGCACTCTTAAAGTACATTATATACATTGTAGCTCAAACAGATCTTTCATTAGACTTGTGTGAGTATAAAGATAGGAGCATGCAGATCTTGATCTCCAGAATTGTTTATTTACATACTCATGGGAGATTTGACATAAATAGATATCACGACCAATAGTTTTCCACATAATAAAAGAGCGTCTTAGTTGGCTGAAGACTCTCACTCTTTTCTTGCCATTTTGGAACTGGGAGCGCAAGGGTTCACAATTTTGTAGTAAAAATCCGTATGATCGAAGATATAAGAACCGATACAGTAATGACTTGGACCGAGTGAGTTCACGGATGCAATACCGGGGTAGACAGGTATATAGGTGTGTGTTCGAGGTCATTTAATGCGCGTAATCTTTACCATGCCATCGCGCTTCTTTCCTGCCTTTAAGCACGCGTAATGTGATCGAAAACGATTATTAGACCTTTGCATTAGTGCTGTCTAAATAGTACCAAATTTTGTGTGTGCTGGTTCTGTAGAGGTTGGATGCACTTTATCAAACACGCCTCCATTACACATTGAACTGCACGGTCCGACTATAACGGCCTTCAGGATGCTCTCTCTCACAAGTTATTTACCACACCCTGCTCTTTTGTTATGTGCAGAATACTAGTCTGCATGCGAGTATCTCACACGCGCGCTCTCTTTGATCAACCCGTAGACTAAGGGGGAGGCTCGGGGTGTGGAGTAATGCGGTGCCTATTCAACGCTACCCCGTATCTTTAGGGATCGCTCTTTCAGCTCGTTTGAGATTGTGATTATTCATCTTCCCTCTCAGTGTAGGGGGGCCTCACTCAGGTTTCGTCTGTTCTCTCGCGGCCACCAGCGCATGGATATTACTGAATCCGCATAAACTTCCTCGCAGCACAGCACAAAGTTCGCCCGCTAGAGGTTTCTGGGGCTCTTAACTGTTCATCTTCGCACACACATAACTTCGGTAGCAACATCACAGCACTACATGTGCATTGCAGGTCCACACGTGTCAAGGACGCCGCCTGCTCTTCTCTTTTATGTTTTCGACTCTAAGCTATTTTGGGTGGTGATAATTTAAACATTCGAGCAGATTTTCATCTCGCATTACCCACACTTCAAGTGGTCGAGGAGGGGCCATGGGCTCCTGTCTCCCCGGTTTGGCGTACTAGTGATCTTTTTGGACGTGCTCTAATCATGTTTAGATGAGAAGAACCAGAGAAGAAAGTCTTCTCTTAGGGTTTTCTATTGAGTCCTTCTTCTCCATATTTATGTAGATTTTTTCTATGACAAACACCAGAGAGTGTGAGTCTAGAAACATGAGAAGTCTAGGAAGAAGGTCTTCCTTCCTGCATACAAGATGTTTTCAGACATAATCGTCGATGTCCTGAAGAGAAGACTTGTCTTCTCTTAGGCCCTTTTCTAATATATTTTATTTCTAATTTTTGGATGATTCAAAGGTTGAATTTCTTCCTTAATCCTTCTCATATTCTTCATCTCTTGTAGTATCCAATAGATCCAAAGAATAAATTTTAGATTAACCATCTGGAGGGATCCTCGAGAAGCTAGCACTTCGAGCGGATCTTCATTCGATGAACCTACGATTTTGTTGCAGTCTCATGTGGATCACTTGTAGAGGCCAGACACATGTACGGCTCCAAAGACAACAATAGAAATCAACCACAAAGTTCTCAACCCATGCAAGGTAAGATATTTGATGTCTTCTCTCACCTAAATGTGATCTAGGTTTTAGATTTAGAATCATCCTAGATCTAGGATATTGATTTGATCAATACCAAACACTTTTATTTCTAGATTTAGAATGCATTATGACATGTTATAAGTCCTAAATGTAGGGTTTAGTAATTGGATTACATGCATTTGTAGATTAAATTATTTAATTTACAACTTTTCTTGTATTATATTTCAAAAAAGGTTTTGAAATTCATGTATGAAATCCTACATATTTACCAACATAAAGCTCAAGACAACTTCTAGTATGCTATCAACACTCATACAAATCATCTCTATTGTGTTTCAAAATCTTACAAATGTCGTGACTCCTTATGAGGATTATCTAGGCCTAGGTTTTGCTAAATTGATACACATTGAGTCATTCTCTTCCTGAAGTTAATCAGGAGTGATCAATCCCATCTTGAGTCACATACCGACTCTACAAATACTTGACTGTACTCAAAAACTTTTTGAACCTATATTAGAAATACAGGTAGTCTAGCACTAAAGTAGAGTGAGATGCTTGCAAGTCACCGTGGTGATCTCAGGCTGGAGAAATACTTATACCTATTGGCCTTAGCTAGCTATTCTTGATAGTAGAGTGCTATATTGGTCACATTCAATGCAAATGTACTCCTACCTCTGGTTTGGATGCCATACTAGTGTCTCCACACCACTTAGTTATGAGGACAATCAATGCATATGGCATATAGTGACCTACACATAATAATTTATCATCCATATTAATAACTTATCATTTGGTCATGAATAATTTAAGAACCATCTGATAAATCCTCCTTTATCAATTGATTATGGTTCTAAGGACTTCACCATAATTTATAAGTTTATTTAAGAAAGGTAGAACTTCTATGATGAACCAGCTAAATAACTATTATTATTAGATAATTCATATACTAATTCTAATCATCTACCACTTAGATGATTGGCTTTAGGACATATTTCCAAACCAATCCTTCATGGAGAACTATAATGACAACCAAATCTTTATTCATTGTAATGTTGAGACATCATTCTCGATTAAAAGAATATCATCCACATAAAATACTAGGAATAGAACTGCTAGACCATTTGTCCACTTGTATATGCAGGGCTCTTCTCCATTCTTAATGAAGCTATATATCTTGATCGTCCTATCAAAATGTATGTTCGAACTCCGAGATGCCTGCTTTAATATATGAATGGACCATTGAAGCTTACACACCTTAAGCAAATCTATGAATGTGAATCCTTCATATTGTATCATATATACCTCTTCATCCAACTCTCCATTCAGGAAAGCAGTCTTCACATCCATCTACTAGATTTCATAATCCAGATGGGCAGCTATCGCAAGCACTATCCGAATGAACTTGAGCATTGCCATCGGAGAAAATATCTAATCATAGTCTATACCGTAATATTAATGATATTCCTTGGCAACCAGAATGGCCTTATAGGTCTCCACCTTTTCGTCTATGCTCCTTTTCCTCTTGAAGACCCACTTACACCCTATAGATTTTATTCCTTCATGTGGTTCAACTAATGTCCATACATCGTTGACCTTGATGAACACCATTTTAGATTTCATGGCCTCAAGCCATTTCTTAGAGTTAGATCTCTGCATTGCATCCATGTAAGTGACCAGATCCTCATCATTCTCATCAAGTTCGACAGGATCACCATCCCAAACCAAGAAACCGTAGTATCTATTCGGCTGATGTGGTACTCTACTAGACTGTCTTAAGGGTGCAGGTTTACTAGGCTCCAGATTTGATCTAATCAAATCCAATTCAGGTTCAACTACATGTGTCAATTTTTTCACCTACGGAACTTTCTCAAGTTCGACCATAGAGGCATTAGTTTCTTTATTAAGAAACTCTTTTTCCAAAAGGATTGCCTTAAGGCTGACAAATACCTTTTGTTCATCAGCTTGGTAGAAGTAATATCCTTTGATCTCTTTTGGATATCCTATAAAATAATACTTATCAGACCTATGTCCAAGCATATCCATTACTAAATGTTTGACATAAGCCAAACTCCTCCAAACCCTAAGGTGTGAGAGTACTGGCTTATGCCCTATCCACATCTCATATGATATTTTAAAAATAGACTTATTTGAAATACTATTTAAAAGGTAAGAAGCCGACTCGAGTAGATATCCCTAGAGGAGATTGGCAGA
>QRFJ01002678.1:0-32308 GCA_006176705.1 Cocos nucifera
GAGCCAAATTTGGCGAGCATCCCGATATCTTCATTTGGCGCTGGAGCTCATCAGACATCGAGCCCAACATAGTAGTATCTGGCCTTATTATCCTTCGTCAATTCCATTTTCCAGAACGCTCTCTGTTCAGTGGATGGACGTAGCTGGTAAGGTGGGAAGGTCCTGGTCAGAAACATGGTTAACTTCTCAGAACCCAAAACAATTTTGTAGTTCCTGAGCCAATCTTTATAATTGGGTCCAGTCAGTCTATGTGTGTGTCCAGGATACGTGCCAATGGGTTGGACGCAGACATTTTCCTGTAGAGAGTCAAAGATTCTAGTTAGATACTGTAATTATGACTTGACCAATTTGTTTAGGGATTTTATTTTTAAACAAATTAGCTCCCACTATTTTCTTCGGATCCCTACACTCCCTCTGTAGAGATGCAAAAATCTCCATGATTAATGATTTCTAGTGGGTGGTGCGGTCTCACCAACTGACTCATCACCTCACCTAACAGTTATTGGTGATGGGTTAGCCAATGAGTGAACAACTCTTGTTCAATGATTCTCTAATCATGGTGCACCCAAACTTGGTCTCTAATTCATGAATCTCACCGTATCCGGAATATTGATCCACTCCTTAGTTAAGTCAGACCCACCATTTGCATAGACTGGGTTCCTAATTGAGTCTCTCACCGTATCCAAAATATTGAGCCCAACTCATCCTCCAGCCCATAGCATCCAATGCCTAATAGACATGGTTGCATCTTCCCGGTGCAACTGAGCCACTGTATCCAGCCGAGAACAATCAACCCCGGGAAGGGCCCGCACATCTACAATGGTGGAAGACCTCAGACTTAATCTTTTCTTAGGGAGAATTGATTCAGGTCTCATTAAACTAGACTTGTCATAGTCATAACAATTATGACTAACCTAGTGGCATGGGTTAGCTCGGATTATTGACCACCTCAGATCAGAACTGTGTCAACAGATATGGCCAGGTAAGTGAGACCGATGGAAGGAATATGCCATTAACTCGTACAAGAACGCATTCAGGTCGAGTAGCTTCCAATTAAAAATCAGTCGGTCGTATGTGCCAAACTTACCTTAGACACCAAATTGTTGAGTCAGAACCAATTGGGTTAGCCTACAATCCAGACTCTAACCTCTGAGCCTAATTAGGTCTTGCTTGATCGTGACTCGATCTTGACCCAGACTTAATCCTATTAGGCTGGTCAATTTAAGCATTGTTGATCCCATCTAACCAACTCTTGATTCGGTTTGATCAACCGCTTAGACCTAATTGAGCTACCCCAAGCCCGAACCCAGTATTATGAATATGTCTTAGATCTGAAATTCTCAATTTTAGACCTAATTAATATTCCATAATCTTAATTCTTAATTAAGTAGGGTTCATAAACAAAATATGCACAATAAATCCTAGGGTTTCAGGATCTAGGGTTTTGCAGAAAGTAAGTTTTGGGTTTCTGATTAAGGACGAACACGCAGCACCCCTACACATCATAAGAACACCCCATCGAATGGGAAGAGAGGGCCTTTAAACCCTTCTTCGTTCTTATGACCGGACGGCCAAGAGGAACGCCTTAATCAGGAACATACAATACTACAAAACAGTTTTAGATCTATATCATATATCTCATATACAAATTAGATCTAATCATGGCATATTTTGCATACATCTCATGTATCGAATCATGCATATTTTTCAGATCTAAATTATCTCATAATAATCTAAAAAATTAGATTTAAATTGATCTTAATCAAAATAAATTCTAATCTAGACAAATTATGTAGAACTATTCTACAACTAGTCTAGACATGCATCAATCATATCTCATATGATATTTAAAATTAAATAATTTTTATTTGCTATTTTTTAGATGTTATTATAATAATTATAATATCAAAAAATAGTAAATAAATAGATCTAAAATATGATTTAATCAAATTAAATTCAAAACATGCAAAGACTATTCTATAGAACTATTCTATTCTAGAACTAGTCATGCATATTTTCTAATCTTAGATCCAAATCATTTAATTTTAATTTTTTCTGATTTCAGATCTGATCACATCTCATGTGACATCTAAAATCACTTATTTTTTAATTAAAATAAATTTAAAATTCAGATCTAAATACTTTAGAACCTTGGCTCTGATACCAGTTGAAGGAAAATCCTGATTTTTCCCGGACCAGGTTCGTTCAGATCTGATCAGATCAAGAGATATATTTCAAAAATTTTTCTTTGATCTAATCAGATCTGGATATTTTCAGATCTAATTCTTATTATTTTAATAAAAATTAAAATAAAAAAGATAAATTAAATCAAATTTAATTTACCTTGATTTAGGGTAATCCTATTACCCGTTGATGATCCTGTAAGCAGCGGAAGGTTCTGGATCTAGCCACGCAAGTGCCTGGCCTCTACCGGTATCCACTCAAGCTGGATCTGAAGATCCTCTTCTTCTCTATCACATCTCCAAAAATTAGATCTGGATCTGATTCTGGAGGATCTTCAAAACTACCTTTTGAAGATCAGCAGTTGTCCTTTGCAGCAGCGCAGCCTTCTAGCTTTCTGATCGCCTTTTCTTGATCTGGATTCGCACCAACCAAGATCCCAAAACACTTTTTGGACATGGAGAGGAGAGGGAGAAGATGGACTTGGCATGGAGGAGGGGAGAGAGGCAGCCTTGGGGCATGGGAATTCTTTTTCTTTGATTCTTCTTGATTAGTTGGGCGCAGGGTCTTATTTATAGACTATGCGTGATCCAACTCCTCTTCTTCCCAACCAATCACAACCCTTTGTGAAATCAGATCTAAATCTGATTGGTGGGAATAGAGTCCCTTGGATTCCTCCTTAGATGGTGCCTAAGACCAGTCAAAGTTGGTTCTTAGGAGAGTCTAATTGGAATCCAAAAAGGAGATGGAGTCCCTGTCCAACAAGGACTCCTGGGCGCCTCCAACTTGGGCACACGCCAACCCTGGGTGGCGTGCGCCCTCCTCCTTGCCAGGTTCTGGCAGGGGGACAAGCCCCCACCAGCTCTCCAATAGGTGCATGACATGTGGTCAAAAGTCAAAGTATCAATGGTCAACATTTGACCAGTCAAAGGTCAGACTTTTGACCAAAGTCAAAGAACAAGAAATGGCAGGTGACCAAAAATGGCAGGTATTGTCTTACAAAATAAGACAACCTTTTCTGACTTGGACAACCTCCAGTCAGACCATAGTGAAGGCCTCTGATTGAGCACAAACTCCTTTGGCTCAGTCAGGACAACTTATTTATGATAGTAAAAGAAGAACGTTAGGTTCAATCGAGTGCTAGCACGATTTTCCTTGAACCTAATTGAATCTCATTCAGATCAATTGAACTAGATCAGTTCAATTGATGATCACCAGATTCAAACCCTTGTTTGTGTGACCCAGTTAGGTTCAGTTCTGTATGGTAATGGGATATGTCATGATCTCTATCATCGACATCATCGAAACTCCTTTCGATGGATCAGAACTCTTCTGATTCGAACAGCTAGAATGATCGATCATCTAAATCATTCTAATTGCTCCCAAAATCCACCAGTGACACCTAGCAGTATATGGTGGCAACCCATCAGAGCTGAATGCGAACCTCTTGGTGCAGCTACCTGTGTGATTAAGTTCTTCTATCTTGAGCCCCGATCAGATTAGGGTTAAGGTGAACTCGTCAAACCCTAGTTCTCTGTCATATGATGTAATCATTCGATTCGAGTCCAATGTGAAAATCTAAATAGAAACTCTTTCTATTATTTCACTCTGCCATGGCCATGGGCTTCTGGACTTGATTCTCATGATCATCATAGGGCTGCTCCTCTACCACCGAGGTAGATAGATTCCATCTTGATGCAATCCAGTTCCTACAATGAACATGCTATAGCCAACATACACCTCAGGGTTCCATATGGCTAGGAGACCGAGTAATGGTGTAGTCAAACTATAACACCCTCAAGGTGAACTGCCGATGCATCTCAGGTCAAAGAACCAGACACACTACTGCAGCATCGAGTCAGTCATTGACGAGAAGGTAGACTTCCCTAATGACTACTCGAGGTGGTCACGCTCAGTGCCCTCGTTCTCTAACGAGTACCTGTACTCTCGCTCTGGTGTCTCCACACCATAGACTCAAGACTCATCTACTAAAGAGAAGCGATTGTACACCAACCTTCCGGATCAATCACCATCCTCGTGATGATCCTATGGTCGGGAGCTATTTATGAGTTAATAATGATTATTCATGTCTTAAATTTTCAACTCTTGAAAATATGAATTATCATTACCATTAACTCAAAGGATGTATCACAGACACTAAATACACATGTGTGATAGAAAATAACCCATTTATTAATTATAGTCAAAATTACAATTTTGCCCCTAGAAGTGTATTACAAGTGTCAGCCAATTCTGGCTTCTAGGGCACATATATCTAACACTTAATATGTTGGAAGTAGCAGAAACTCATATCAAGGAAGAGAAAGGTCCACTTTTATTGAAGGATAAAAAGAAGACAGGTAGGAAGGGTTCACAGAAGAAAAATAAGTTGAACCCTAAAAGAAGCACCTTCAACAAGAAGGCAAAGAATATTCTTGTAGACATGACTTATTATCACTACGGCAAGATGGGACATTAGAAGAAGAATTGCAGGAGTTATCTTGCAATGATGAAAGAAAATGCTCCACAAAAGGGTATGTGAATGATACATACAGCATTTACATTAAGTACTTTAGCCAGTAATTCTTGGGTATGGGATACCGCATGTGGTTCTCATATCCATAATTTCTTGCAAGGGCTACAGAAAATCAGAGGGCTGACAAAAAATGAGTTCAAGTTGTTTGGTGCTAGTGGAGAATCCATCTCTGCTGAAGCTATGAAAACTTATGTACTGGAACTACCGACTTAAAGAACTCTCAAATTAGAAGAATGATATTATATGCCTAATGTAATAAGAAATATTGTATCTGTACCTCTCTTATTGTAAAATAATTATCAAATAAAATTTTTGAGCACAAGTTGCTCTATTTTTTATGCAAACAAATTTGTTGGCAATGGGCATTTTAATAATGGTTGATAAGTGGTAAAAATGTACTAATAAAAATATTAAATTATAAAATAAATTAATTTATTTTTTTAGAAATTAATACTTTTGTTAATCTTATATAGAGAAAAAAGGCCACCAATATGAAGATCTTATTTTTCTGATTCAGATGAAATAAATTTCAGGCAAAACGTACTTCAAACGAGCCCGAAATTGAATTTCAAAAAAAAAAAAATTTGGTTTGGTTCAAATCGGTTCAGAAAATTGGCTCAGCAGACCGCCCGGTTCAACCGCATCAGCAGACCAACCCACCAGCTCAACAANGATTCATTTTTCATGGTGCACCGTAGACTGACTTGAGGGCATTTCAAAAATTTTATATGAAGAAGTGCACTCCGATTGGCTGAAGAATGCGGCGGTCCATGCAATATCGAGCTCGCACATGGTCTACAGAAGGCAATTTAGAAATTTTGTTTGATCCAACGGACGCCTTTCACAGAGACTTGATCGGACGGTCGACATGTATGTGCTGATAAACGGCATCCACAGCTCTCGGTCAAGATCCAACGATTGAGATTCATCCCAATGTTAAACTAAAGATCAAAAGCCTTCTTTGTGTGCGATCGGATGACCTAGATTCAATCTAACACTTGATCCAATGGCTGGCATGAAATTTGACTTAATGTGGGATGTTTTAAAGGATTTTTAAGTGATTTTTGGACCGTTTGATCAACATCTAACAGTCAAAGTCATCCAGATCCAAATTTGAGTTGTTTTAGGAGTCTTAAACCTAATTTCTAAAGGAGTTTGGGGAAGAATCGATTTCTTAGTCTATAAAAAAAACCTACTGTTGCCATAAAAAATAAAAAAGAGGGGAGTCAGAGAGAAATAAAAAAAGAAAGAGAGAGTGAGAAAAAAAAGAAAAGAGAAAAAGGGAGAGAGAAAGAGAAAAAGAAGAGAAAGAGAGGAGAGAGAAAAAAAAAGGAAGAGAGATTTTTGAGAGAAAAGGAAGGGTTTGTAATTTTTTTTCTTTTCTTCTTCCGACAATCAAGACATCAATCAAGGAGCCACTTTTTCTTCACCAAGTTCTCCACACCAAGAGCAATGGATAATCAATTTCAGCAATCAAACAGTCTAATTTTTCTATGCTTTTTATTATATTTATTGTTTTTGAACTTGTTATCATGAACTAAATTTTCTTTTACTAAGGCTAAGGTGTAGCCACTCTTTAGATGCAATATTCAGTATAATTTATTTTTAATCTTAAATTTTATTCATGAGGAGTATATAAATATGATCTTAATGCTTTTAGATTACTGACCATCTTCTAATTGATTTGATGAACATAGATGTTATGGATCAAGTACATCTATGTTATTGCTTCTTGATTATATACCTTGTATTATGAATCAAATTAGAATTCATATGCATGCAAGAATTTTAGTGCGCTTTGGATGTAGCGTATTTTAATTAGAGGGTTTCACAAAACTTAATGCATTAATATTTATTTAAATTACACCTAGACCAAAGGATAATTAATAAATATTGATAGTTTTGCTATGCCTGGACCAAAGGATAGTGAATAAATTAGGAGACTCCACCGTCACATGAAATAAAATTAATCTAATAACCTGAATATTGTATTGACTGAGTTGGTGAACCGATTGCCTTAGTAACCCATTGCTCTTAAGTTTAAAATCCTAATAATTACACTCTCTCTATTTTACTTAAAAATTTTTAATTATTTCTTTATTTTGTTCTTTAATTTCTTATTCTCATAAATCGATCTTCTAAATAAAGCATAGGAAAGAGCTTTTCAGTACTTATTTTTCAATCCTCTAGGGACGATACTCTACTCATTCACTTTATTACTTGATCGACTGGTGCACTTGCCATAGCTATAAATTAGCATGCATCAAGTTTTTGGCACCGTTGCCGGGGATTGTGTCTAAAATAATATTAAAATTTTGATCCTAGCTTTACTTTAGAAATTTTATTTTTAATTTATTATTATTTTTTTTTTAAAAAAAAAAATTTTTTCAGTGCATGACACGTACTGGACATAGTAACTTACTACCTTTAGATCCAGAAATTGAAAGGACCATTAGAAGACTACAACAAGAAAGAAACATGGCAGCTGAAGATCCTAACGACATCAATCTAGGATTGGATATGGCGACCGAAGGACAGCATGAAGCTATTCGACCAGTACATCATCCATTAAATGATTACATCACACCATCTGTAGCCGATGTAGCTTCGAGCATCAGGAGACCGCCTGTACGAGCAAACAACTTCGAAATAAAATCGGACGATGATCCAGATGATTCAATCAACTGTCCAATTCAGTGGACACGTGCATGATGATCCGAATGCCCATATTTCTAATTTTCTTGAACTTTGTGATACTTTTAAAATTAATGGGGTGTCGGATGATGCTATTAGATTAAGGTTATTTCCTTTCTCTTTATGGGACAAAGCTAAGAGTTGGCTTCATTCTCTTCCTGCAGGTTCTATCACAACTTGGGATGTCCTAGCCCAAAAATTCTTAGCCAAGTACTTTCCACCTTCCAAGACTGCCAAGATGCGCAATGATATCACTTCTCTTTATGCAGATGGACATGGAGACACTATATGAGGCTTGGGAGCATTTTCAAAAAACTACTGAGGAGATGTCCACATCATCAACTACCCGTATGGACTTCAGGTACAAACTTTCTATAATGGTTTATCTCCTACTAATCATTCTATGATTGATGCAGTAGCAGGAGGAACCATTAATCAAAAAATGGAGGAAGAAGCCTTCGATCTGATCGATGAGATGGCATCAAATAGCTATCAATGGCAGACAGAACGCATGATGCCAAAAAGACTAGCAGCTGTGCAGGGAGTAGATTGCGTGCCAACCTTACTAGCTGAAATTGCAGCCCTTAGAGCCGAAGTCAACAACTTGAAGGGAACAGCTATGCATATGTTCAGAGCATTCACTTATGACCTGTGTGGAGGAGGACACGATACGAGCAATTGCCTAGATAGGTAATCCTTTTGCTAAAACAACTAATATACAGCTAATTATGTTGGTAATTTTTTTCAGGCCGCAACAAAACAATCCCTACTCCAACACATACAATCAAGGGTGGAGGCAGCACCCAAATTTCTCATGGAGCAATCAAAATGCAGCACAACAGCCACCCCCGGGATTCCAAGTACCTGAAAAGAAGTCCAACATGGAAGAGCTGATGGTCAAATTTATGCAAAACCAAGAAGCAACTATAAAAAATTTGGAAGCCAAACTTAGGCAGGACCAAAGCAGCAGCAATTCAAAACTTGGAGATGCAAATAGGTCAAATGGCTAAGATAATCTCCGAGAGACCTCAAGGATCCTTGCCCAGCAACACATGGAGACCAATCCAAGGGAGCAAGTCAATGCTATCACCCTAAGAAGTGGTACAAAGCTGGAGGAGCCACATCAGAAGAAAGAGACTGAAGAGCCAACTACAAATAAGGAACCATCAACTAAAATTTGTCAGTCACCAAAACAACCAGTAGATGGATGGTCTCCAGGTATACGGTTTGCTGATCCAAATGTGAAGCCCTACGTGCCGCCACTACCATTTCCAGAGAGACAAATACAGCATCCAGATAAGGAATTTTCTAACTTTTTCAAAATTTTAAAGAATTTACATATTAATATTCCTTTTGTAGATGCTATTACTCAAATGCCTAGGTATGCCAAGTTTCTCAAAGAAATTCTAACAAATAAGAAAAAGCTGAAGGAGCATGAGAGAATAAATTTGAATGAAGAATGCTCAGCAATACTTCAAAATAAATTACCACAGAAGCTAAAAGATCCAGGGAGTTTTACTATCCCTTGCATTATTGGTGATTGTAGTTTTGATAAAGTTTTATGTGATTTAGGAGCAAGCATTAATCTCATGCCTTTTTCTATTTTCAGGAAGCTGGGTCTAGGAGAACCAAAGCCTACCACTATTACTCTTCAATTAGCCGATAGATCCATTAAATATCCAAGAGGTATAGTGGAGGATGTCTTGGTAAAGGTAAACAAGTTTATTTTTTCTGTTGATTTTATTGTTCTTGATATGAAAGAAGATTATGATGTACCCCTTATTTTAGGGAGACCCTTTTTAGCTACTGGAGGAGCTTTAATAGATGTTCAATAAGAAAAATTAATTCTTAGAGTCCAAGATGAATAAGTTACTTTTAATATTTTCAAAGATACTAAACATCCTGATGATAATCAAACTTTGTTTTCTAATTGATATTATTGACAATTCAGTATATGAGAATTCTGTAGAAAATAGGTTTGAGACTATAAAAGCTAGCAATGTCAAATTGAAAGAGGACTCGACCAAACATGAAAGTATTCCAATTGAAGTGGCACCAGATTGATCCACTTTAGAACTCAAAGAAAGTCAAGCTGAAGACTATAAATCAGAACTACTAGATAGGTTGTTTCTTTTCTTTTTAGTTTTGATCATTTTTTTTTTTTTTATTTTTAGTAATTTATTGTTGCTCTTTTACTGCTCTGGTGTGTATTTTCAATTTTGTAGAAAAATCAATGAGAGCTCAAGCAAAATTTCAAAGCTCCAAAGAACCAGACTGAACCAAATCAGGTGTATTCCTTCCTATCCTTTATTGCACCCTTTATTTTTCTTTCTCCTTTAAGATAATGTAGAATAAGTTAATAAAATAATAAAAAAAAAACCATGTGTCAAGAAGAAAATCTTGAGCAAGATAAACTGGATAAGTGATAAAAGATAGAATTATTTGCTAATGAATGTAATGAGTTAAAGAAGTAGATTAGTTGGTCAACTTTTAGCAGCCTACTTAGGTCATTAAAAGACTATTAGCACTTCTAATTGCACATGCACACTAACAAGGCAAAGTAGGTATTGATTATAAGGCCAACTGAGGATTCAATTATCACTAAAAATTGATAATTAATATACATTCTAATCAAAGAAACTTGAATTTAAGGAAAGAGCTACCTGCCTAAAAATAAAGTGCAAAAGATAGAGTATATGTGGATTGCCCAAAGCCTAGTAACTGGGTCTCTGCACCTAGGTCAAGTGTGAAAATTCACATGTAAAATGGTGAAGGAAAGGCCAGGATGCTCAGCACAAAAAAAAAAAAAAAAAAGGGCAGTGTGAAAGCTACCTTAATTCATGAGTATAAAATTGAGAATGTATAGAAAATTGACCAAAATAGGTGATAAGAGAGGATACTTTTGTTCTTTTAATTTAATACTGAAATGCTAAAGTTAGTCATCACGAACACAAGTGCTATAGATCTTTGATGTACTCTAAGAAAGTTTTTAATTGTATTGACTGAAAAATTTGCTTCTGAAGCTCAATGCTTAATTAGTAGTATTTTCTAAATTTTTTGACCTTTAGTCCTAGATTTTATCTTTGTGATGGATAATCTTATTGAAACATGGTATTAAATAAAACAATGCTAAGGGACTAGCTATGACTAAGTTGGGGGGTGTGATAAGTGATAAAAATATACTAATAAAAGAATTAAATTATAAAATAAATTAATCTATTTCTTTAGAAATTGATACTTTTATTAATCTTATGCAGGAAAGAAGGCCACCAAAACGAAGATCTTATTTTTTTGGTTCAAATGAAATAAATTTCAGGCAAAATGAACTTCAAACAAGCCCAAAATTGAATTTCAAAAAAAAAAAAAACTCGATTCAGTTCAAATTGATTCAGAAAACCTGCTTAGCAGACCGACCCACCGACGCAGCACTGATGTCAGGATGATGTCAACATTTTTTGCGGTGCATGGTGGATCGACTTGAGGGCATTTGAAGAATTTTACATGAAGAAGCATGCTCCGATTGGTTGAAAAATGCGGCGGTCCATGCAACATCGGGCTCGCACATGGTCTACAGAGGGCAATTTGGAAATTTTGTCTGATCCAACGGGCGTCTTTCACTAAGACTTGATCGGACGGTCGACATGCATGCACTAATAAATGACATCTGCAGCTTCCGATCGAGATCTAATGGCTAAGATTCATCCCAACGTTAAACTGAAGATCAGAAGCCTTCTTTGTGCGCGATCGAATGGCCCAGATTTAATCTAACGCTTGATCCAATGGTTGGCATGAAATTCAACTTGATGTGGGATGTTTTAAAGGGTTTTAAAGTGATTTTTAGACTATTTGATCAACATCTAATGGTTAGAGTCATCCAGATCCTAATTTGAGTTATTTTGGAAGTCTTAAATCTAATTTCTAAAGGAGTTTAGGGAAGAATCGATTTCTTAGTCTACAAAAAAACCTGCTATTATCGTAAAAAATAAAAAAGAGGGGAGTCAGAGAGAAATAAAAGAAGAAAGAGAGTGAGAAAAAAAGAAAAGAGAAAAATGGAGAGAGTTAGAGAGAAAAAAGAAAGAAAAAAGAAGAGAGATTTTTGAGAGAAAAGGAAGGGTTTGTAATTTTTTTTCTTTTCTTCTTCCGATAATCAAGACATGAATCAAGGAGCCACTTCTTCTTCACCAAGTTCTCCACACCAAGAGCAACGGACAATTAATTTCAGCAATCAAACAGTCTAATTTCTCTATGGTTTTTATTTTATTTACTGTTTTTGAACTTGTTATCATGAACTAAATTTTCTTTTACTAAGACTAAGGTGTAGCTATTCTTTTGATGCAATATTCAGTATAATTTATTTTTAATCTTAAATTTTATCCATGAGGAGTATATAAATATGATCTTAATGCTTTTAGATTACTGGCCATCTTCTAATTGATCTGATGAATATAGATGTTACGGACCAAGTACATCTATGTTATTGCTTCTTGATTATATACTTTGTATTATGAATCAAATTAGAATTCATATGCATGTGGAAATTTTAGTGCACTTTGGACGCAGTGTATTTTAATTAGAGGATTTCACAAAATTTAATGCATTAATATTTATTTAAATTACACCTGTACCAAAGGATAATTAATAAATATTGATAGTTTTGCTATGCCTGGACCAAAGGGTAGTGAATAAATTAGGAGACTCCACCATCACATAAAATAAAATTAATTTAGTAACCTGAATATTATATTGACTGAGTTGGTGAACCGATTGCCTTAGTAACCCATTGCTCTTAAGTTTAAAACCCTAATAATTGCACTCTCTCTATTTCCTTAAAATTTTTAATTATTTCTTTATTTTGTTCTTTAATTTCTTATTCTCATAAATCGGTCTTCTAAATAAAGCATATGAAAGACCTTTTAGTTACTTATTTTTCAATCCTCTAGGGATGATACTCTACTCATTCACTTTATTACTTGATCGATTGGTGCACTTGCCATAGCTATAGATTAGCACGCATCAATGGTCTTTTGATTTTATCACTTAATGAAAATATATTTCATATTGATAAAAATATGAAGAAAAAAAGAGAAGACATAAATATGTCATTTCTCTGGCATTGTCATCTCAGTTATATTAGTGAGTTAAGGATTAACAAGTTATATAAAGAAAAATTCTTTTAACCCTATGATTATGAATCAAATGGGACTTATGAATCTTGCCTCATGAGAAAAATGAGCAAGTCTTCATTTTTTGAATATGGAGAAAGGACAAAAGAGTTATTAGTATTAATACATTTAGATGTATGTTGGCCAATGATAACTCAAGCTAGAGGATGATATTCCTATTTCATCACATTTACTGATAACTTATCAAGGTATGGATATGTGTATCTTATGAAACACAAATCTGAGGCATTTGATAAGTTTAAAGAATATTAGAAGATGGTCAAAAATCAAACTGAAAGAAGTATTAAAGTCCTTCAATTTGATCGAGATGGCGAATACTTATCCAGTGAGTTTCTGGATTATCTTAAAGAAAAAAAAAAATTCTGAATGGACACCTCCTTATACGCCACAATTAAATGTAGCAGGAAGGAGGAATCACACACTGATCTTTCAATATCCTTTTGGGGGTATGCCCTAAAAACTGCTACATATATTCATAATAGGGTGCCTTCTAAGTCTGTTCCTAGCACTCCATATGAGATATGGAATGGAAGAAAGCCTAAGCTTAAACATCTTAAGATATGGGGTTGTCCTGCTTATGTCAAAAATAATTTTGAACATAAGCTAAGTACAAGATCAGACAAATATTTTTTGTAGGATATCCTAAGAAAACTAAAGGATATTATTTTTACCATCCTACTGAATAAAAAAAAATTGTTAGTAGGCATGCCACATTCTTGGAAAAGAAATTCAGCCAAGAAGGGGGCAGTGGGAGAAATATTGAAGTTAAAGAAGTTCAGGACCTACAAACTATTCTTGAAATAATGAATGAAAATACTCAACTAGAAGTATCTAAAGATGAGGTACAACCACTACATACACCTCCTTCCCATAGGTCAGAAAGAGTATGTCATGCACCTCTATGATATAGTTTAGTCATAGAGAACGATAATGAGACAAATATCATTCAAGATGATGATCCATTGACCTATTCTGAAGCCGTCATGAGTAAAGACTCTGACAAGTGGCTAGTAGCAATGAAATTCGAAATGGACTCTATGTATTCCAACCATGTTTGGACCTTGGTTGATGCACCAAAGGGTGTTAGCCCTATTGGGTGCAAGTGGGTCTTCAAGAAGAGATTGGAGCAGATGGCCAAATTGAAACCTACAAGGCTAGGTTGGTGGCCAAAGGTTTCAGATAAAAATAAGGAGTTGATTATGATGAAACCTTTTCACCAGTGGCTATGCTGAAGTCTATAAGGATTTTACTTGCTATAGCAGCATATTATGATTATGAAATCTGATAGATGGATGTTAAGACTGCTTTTCTTAATGGTAACCTTGAGGAAGAGGTCTATATAACTCAGCCAGAAGGTTTCGTCTCTAGTGCGAGACCAAGTCAAGTATGTAGGCTTAAAAGATCGATTTATGGATTAAAGCAAGCTTCGAGGAGTTGGAACATTCGATTTGATATGACAGTCAAAGAGTTTGGCTTTATAAAGAATGTGAGTGAACCATGTGTATATAAGAAGACTAGTGGGAGTGTCATAGTCTTCTTAGTTTTATATGTTGATGACATATTACTTATTGGGAATGATATCCCAATGCTCCAATCAGTTAAGACTTGGCTATCAAATAAGTTTTCCATAAAAGATTTGGATGAAGCATCCTATATTCTTGAAATTATGATCTATAGAGATAGATCTAATAGGATGCTAGGCATGTCTCAATCTAGGTACATTGACTTAGTGTTGAAGAGATTCAACATGGAAGAAAGTACAAGAGGTTACTTGCCCATAAGTCAAGGCATACATTTCTCTAAGAAGATGTCTCTCGAGACATCAGAAGAAAGAGAATGAATGAAATCGATCCTTTATGCTTCGGTAGTAGGATCTATTATGCATGCCATGTTATGTACCAAGCCTGATGTAGCTTATGCTTTATGCATAGTTAGTAGATATCAGACTGATCCAGGGGAGGATCATTGGAAAGCTATGAAAAATATTCTTATGTATCTGAGGAGAACTAAAGATGTTTTACTAGTTTATAGAGGGTTAGAACTAAAACTAGAAGGATATACTGATTGTAGTTTTCAGTCAGACCCAGATGACAGCAAGTCGATATCATGATATGTGTTTATCTTGAATGGAGGTGCAGTGAGTTGAAAAAGTGCAAAACAGCAGACTGTAGCTGACTCAGCAATAGACATAGAGTACATTGTTGCTAGTGATGCTGCCAAAGAAGCTATCTGGATGAAAAAATTCATTGATGATCTAGAAGTGGTTTCTAAAATTAAATGACTAGTACAACTTTATTATGATTATACTGGTGTAGAATCCAAGCTAAGGAACCAAGATCTCATCATAAATCAAAGCACATCCTTAGACGGTTCTACCTTATTCAAAAAATTATCCAGAGATAAGATGTTGTATTAGAACGAGTTGACACTAAGAACAATATAGTAGATCCATTCACTAAAGTCTTACCACAGCAAATGTTTGATCACCATCTCAATTGTATGGGTTTGAGATATAAGGGTGGTTGGCTTTAGTGCAAGTGGAAGATTGAAAGAATAAGTGTCCTATAAGCCAATCTCATATATGATGTGATGGAATTTTTTTATAAAATTTATAACTCATGTAATGACATTTATTATGATATTAATAAAATCGAGGGATTTGATCCATCATTCCAGTTGCATCAATTATATTTAAAGATTATGATGAACCATAAAGATTAGGACAATGCTTTTTAGGGGACATGAATGATTCATGCTTGTGAGACCTAAGAATCCTAAAATCCTAATCTTAAACATTTCTAGTCATAGAAATATTGAGTCGAGGATCAATGTTTCGGATAGACTAGCACATCCTATGTATGCTCGATGGAGAGGGTGGCGGATCTCATAAGCCACTTGTGTAGAGATACTAATATAAGGATGTGGGTGCTCATCGAGGTGTGAGTTCACTGAATTGACTCACTGAAGAGAACATCTTATGGAACCTTACTTGTATGTCAATAAATGATTGTCTAAATGAGAGTTGTTTAAGTGATTCTTAGACCTGAGACCACCATGGTACCTTATGCACATAAGCCCATATTTTTGGTTCATACTCAATCATGACATTTGGTCATGAATGGGATGTTCTGGATATGGTCAAGTATGTATGAAGGTAGTGAGTAGGTCAATAAGAAATCGATCACTCCTAGTAAGAGGAGATGACATCTTATGTATTCTCATCTAATGATAACTCAATAACACATTAGCCAGAGCAGAATGAAGATTAGATAGGGCTTCTAATCATTCATTAAGAGTTATTATTAATTGATGGAGAATCAACATAAATATGTATTTAAGTTTGATATTTATCCATGCTCATAAACATATTCAGGATGTAGGATGATCGAGGGATTGAATTGCATAGGAACTTGCCACTGAAGGATATTTTTGATATTTCCACCAAATTTTACATATTCTAGGAAGTCATGATATGTTGCTAGACATCAATCTTGACTTATAAATTTTGATTGAATTAACTAGATTAATTTGATCTTCAATTGGATAGTGCTTCTAATTGATGAAATCGAGTTGGCATTAACCCTAATCGATTGAGATTGAGCCCAATTGGATTAGATTAAAATGCACCTGAGCCTACTATTGGCTAGATGTGGAATCCAATAAGTCACACACATAAAGAAATTGGTCAAGAATTAATTTTAGGATCATTAGATCCTAATTGGGTGGCTAATTAGCATGCTAGCACATGTTGGCTAACCTAATTTCTTGCCAAATTGATTTTGCTCAAATTCTTGCTTTTTGGCTAATCAATTTTAATTTATTTTTAAAATATGGTTGAGCCATAAGGGCTACCCATCAGATAGGTGCCACTTGACATTTAATTTGGACTCATCTTGAAGAGTCCCAAGCGTCCCAAATTCCTTCATAGTGTTGGCGCACAAAATAAGGAGGCGTGAGAAATAATGTGGCACACAAGAGGACCAAGAGTCCTTCTGCCAAGGGGCTTTGACCAGGTAAAAGTCTCTTGAGTTCCTCTCTCTTAGACACCTACCATATTTGACCAACTCAAATATAGTGGGCGCAAGAGATATTTCTCCTAGGAATTAATGTGAAGAGTCACGTAGTTCTAATATTTGGCACCTAGGAGTCATTCAAGGCACTCCAGTAGGCACCTCCTCAAGGACTCTCTCTTCTTATCCATGCCATATCAAAAGGAGAATTCAAAGAAAATTTAGAATAATTTAAATAAAATTTAGAATTAATATTGGAATGACATATATACGACGTTCTGGAGGCAAAAAATAGTTTTTTTTTATGTATTTCTAAGACTCCTTCCGCTTTAAGGGACTTATCAAACCCCTTGAAATTTTTTTTAGATAGCAGATAAGGGCTTGGGAATGGGTGTGATTGGCACCCCATCTAAAACTATAAATAAGTCTCAGATGGAAGGTGTCGGGTATTCCATTTTGTGAGGCTTGTCTTAAGATTCTTCCTCTCTTTCTTTTAGATAAGGTATTGGTAAGACAAGGAGTCTTCCTTTAAACAAGATTGTAATCAATACAAGGAGTCTTAATTAAGACAAGGGTTAGGAAGAATATTTAAGAAGGCTAAGAGAGAATAATAGGAAGATTAAATAAGAAGAAGGGTGACAAAGGCCAAGAAAATCTAGGTCCAAGAATTCAATAGCAAGACTTCAGGAGGTTTTACTCTTGAATCTAATTTTTGTGTGGATTACTGTTGGATGGCGAACACATGAGCCCCTCGTAAAAATAATTCATCACCAAATCAAATTATTAAAGATATGTTATTTAATTATTATATCTTATCGATGTATATGATTGAAAATCATCAAGGTCGGTCTTAGGATTATCGATTTGATAGACCAAAATTTTTTAAATTAGTTACTTTTGCCATGTCGATCAAACCCAATAATGTCTTTCTGATGCAACTGAACCACTATATCAAGTCAAGAACAATCAACCTCGAAAAGGGTCCGTACATCTATAATGATGGAAGACCTTAGACTTAATATTTTCTTAGGAAGGTTTAATTTAGGTCTCTTTAAACTTAACTTGACTTTGTCATAATAATCATGACTAACCTAGTGGCATGGGTTGGCTTGAATTGTTAGCCATCTCAATTAGAACTGAACCGACATAAATGGCTAGGAAAGTGAGACCGGTGGAAGGGATATGCCATTAACTTGATAAGAATGAATTTAGGTTGAGTTACTCCTAATTAAAAATCAGTTGATCGTATCTGCCAGACTTATCCTAGACACCAAATTATCAAATCAGAATCAATCATGTTAGCCTATAATCCAGGCTCGAACCATAGAGCCGAATTAGGTCTTGACTTGATCAAGTCACATCTCAATGTGATTCGATTTTGATCCAGACTTAATGCAATTAGGCTAGTCAATTCTAAGCTTTCTTTGATCCTGTCTAACCAACTCTTAATTTAGTTTGATCAACCACAAGACCTAATTGAGCTACCCAAGTTCAAACCCAATTTTATGAAGGTGTCTTAGATCTAAAAATGAAGGAAAAACCTAGTTTTTCAGATCAGGTTCGTTCAGATCTGATTGGATCAAGAGAGATATTTTAAAAATTTTTTCTTTTGAATCTAGATTAGATTTGAGACATTTCAAATCTAATTTAATAGATCTAACAAAATAAATTAAAAATAAATTAAATCAGATTTAATTTTGTACCTTATTATTGGGTAATCAGATTATCCTATGATGATCTTGCTGATTGTCTGAGGTTCTAGATCTAGCCATGCAAGTGTGTGGCCTCTATCGATATCCACTCATGCTAGATCTAGAGATCTTCTCTTTCTTTATCACTTCTCTAAATATTAGATCTGGATCTAATTTGGAGGATCTTCAAAACTCCTTTTGAAGATCGGGTATCGTCTCTTACAGCAGTGTTGCCTTCTTCCTTTCTCGTCACCTTTCTCGTGCCTAGATCGCACCAAACTAGAGCCCAAATCCCCTTGGGCATGGAGAGGAGAGAGGGGACCTATAGATGGCATGGAGGAGGGAGAGGGGCAGCCTTATAGCATGGGCAATGATCTAAACTCTCTGAAACTAGGTGCAGATAGGGTTTATATAGACCCTGCTGTGCCATGCAATGTCACATCATCCTGGCCAATCACATCACTTCATGCAATCAGATCTAAATCTGATTAATGGGATGACATCGCCTAATCTAATCAGATAAGAGGCCCTCTAAATCATCCTTAGATGGCATCTAAAATTGATCAAAGTTTAATCTTTGGCGCCACCTAGGTACAAACCCCAAAGTAATTAGAGTCCCATCTATATGGGACTCTAGCATCTCTATCCATGGTTGCATATCTCCCTAGGCATGCGCTGATGTGCGCCCCTAGTCCACCTACTTTTTAGCAAGTTGACTGGTCCAAAATCAATCTCCTATGGGTGCATGACACATGGACAGATGTCTAAGTGTCAAAGGTCAACATTTGACCAAAGTCAAAAAATAAGAATTAGCAGGTGACGAAAAATGGTAGGTGTTGTCTCAAATTTATCTCATAAATTAAGTCAACTCTTTTTTGAGTTGGACAAGATCCAGTCAGATTAAGTAAAGGTACCTGAGTGAGCACAAACACATTTGGCTCATTCGAGACAACTTAAAATAATAATTGAAGAATATTAGGCTCAATTAGGTGCTCGCACGATTTTCTTGAACCTGATTAAATCTTATTCAAATCAATTGAACTAGATTAGTCCAATTGATAATATCCAGATCCAAATTCTTGTTTGTGTGACCTAGTTAGATTCAGTTTCATATGTTAATGAGATATGTCACGATCGCTATCTTCAACATCACCAAAACACCTTCCGATGGATTAGAACTTTTTTGATTCAAACAACTAGAATGATCGATCATCCAAATCATTCTAATTGCTCCCAAAATCCACCAATGATACCTAACAGTACATGGTGACAACCTATCAGAGCTGAAAATAAACCTCTTGGTGTAGTTACATGTGTGATTAACTTCTTCTATATTGAGCTCCGATCAAATTAGGGCTAAGGTGAACTCATCAAATCCTAATTTCTATCATATGATTTAATCATTTGATTCAAGTCTGATGCAAAAACATAATAAAAATTCTTTTTATTATTTCACTCTGCCATGGCCATGGGCTTATGGACTTGATTTCATGATCATCATAGGGCTGCTCCTCGTCTACCGAGGTAGATAGATTCTCTCTTAGTGCGATCCAATTCCTACAATGAACAAGCTATAGCCAACATACACCTTAGGGTTTTGAATGGCTACGAGATCGAGTCATGGTGTGGTCAAACTATTGAAGGAGAAATTCTGATTTCCTGGATCAGATTCGTTCAAATCTGATTGGATCAAGAGGTATATTTCAAAAAAATTTTCTTAGATCCAAATTAAATCTAACATTTTTTAGATCTAATTTTATGATTTGATAAACAAAAAAAATAAATTAAATTAAATCTAAATTAGTTTTACCTTGATATGGATAATTTGATTATCCATTGATGATCTGCTAATGGCCTGAGGTTCTAGATCTAGCCACGCAAGTGCTTGACCTCTATCGATATCCACTCGGATTAGATCTGGAGATCTTCTTCTTCTTTATCATGTCTCCAAAAATTAAATTTAGATCTGACTTGGAGGATCTTCGAAACTCCTTCTGAAGATCAGCAGTCATCTCTACAGCAGTGCTGCCTTCTTCCTTTCTCGTCAGCCTTTTTTTGCTTGAATCACACTAATCTGAAGCCCAACTATCCTTGGGCATGGGGAGGAGAGAGAGGATTAGAAAGATGGCATGGAGGAGAGAGAGGAGCAGCCTTGGAGCATGGCTAGGAGAAAGTTCTATCTAAGTTGGGCACAGATTGGTCTTTATATAGACCCTGCTGCGCCACGCAGTGCCACATCACCCCGACCAATCATGTTGCTTCATGCAATCAGATCTAAATCTGATTAGTGGGATGACATCACCTGATCCAATCAGATGAGAGACCCATAGATTCATCCTTAGGTGGTGCCTAAGACTGGTCAAAGTCTTTAGGTGAGGGTCACCTAGTTTGAATCTAAGAAGCAACCTAGAGTTCCATCTGTATGGGACTCCAGGCATCCCTATCCATGGGTACACGCCATCCTAGGCATGCACCCCTCCCTTTCCAAAATCCAGTAAGGGGACAAGCCCCTATCTGTTCTCCAATAAGTGCATGACATATGGGCAAATGTCCAAGGGTCAAAGGTCAATGTTTGACGAAAGTCAAAGGACAAGAATTAGCAGGTGATGAAAAATGATAGATGTTGTCTCAAATTTATCTCATAAATTAAGACAACTCTTTTCTAACCTGGACAAGATCCAGTCAGACCAGGTGAAGGTACCTGAGTGAGCACAAACTTATTTGGCTCTGTCGAGATAACTTTTGATGATAGAAAAAGAGAATGTTATGTTCAATCGTGTGCTAGCACGATTTCCTTGAACCGAATTGAATCTAATTCAAATCAGTTGAACTGGGTTAGTTTAATTGATGATATCCAGATTCAAACCCTTATTTGTATGACCCAGTTAGGTTTAGTTCTATATGGTAATGAGATATCTCATGATCTCCATCATCAACATCATTGAAACTCCTTTCGATGGATCAGAACTCTTCTAATTCAGATAACTGAAATAATCTATCATCTAAATCATTCTAATTGCTTCTAAAATCCACCAGTGACACTTAGTAGTATATGGTGGCAACCCATCAAAACTGAAAATGAACCGCTCGATGCAGCTACTTGTGTGATTAAGTTCTTCTATCTTGAGCCCTGATCAGATTAGGGTTAAGGTGAACTTGTCAAACCCTAATTTCTATCATAAGATTTAATCATTTGATTCAAGTCCGATGTGAAAACCTTAATAGAAACATTTTCTATTATTTCACTCTCTACCATGACCATGGGCTTATGGACTTGATTCTCATAATCATCATAGGGCTGCTTCTCATCCACTGAGGTAGATAGATTCCATCTTGGTGCAATCCAATTCTTACAATGAACATGCAATAGCCAACATACACCTCAGGGTTTCGAATGGCTAGGAGATCGAGTCATGGTGTAGTCAAACTATAACACCCTCAAGGTGAACTGGCGATGCACCTCAGGTCAAAGAACCAGATGCACCACTACAGCTTTGAGTCAGTCATCGACGAAAAGGTAGACTTTCTTATGACTACTCGAGGTGGTCACGCTCAGTGCCCTCATTCTCTAACGAGTATCTATACTCTCACTCTGGTATTTCTACACCATAGACTCAAGACTCATCTACTATGAAGAAGCGATTGTACACTAACCATCTAGATCAATCACCATCCTCATGATGATCCTACGGTCATGAGCATTTTATGAGTTAATAAATGAAAATTCATATCTTAAATTTTCAACTCTTGAAAATAAAAATTATTATTACCATAACTCAAGGGATGTATCACAGACACTAAATACACATATGTGATAGAAAATAACCCATTTTATTATTTATAGTCAAAATTATAGTTTTGCCTTTAGAAGTGTATTACAAGTGTCAGCCAATTCTAGCTTCTAGGGCACATATATCTAACAAACTCTCACTTGACCTAAAGCCAATTGGCTACAAATCTAAGTCCCATCTTCCTAAGGTGGGCTTCGATCTTCTACTAGCCCAACGGCTTTGTAAGCGAATCCGCCGTATTATCTATGGAGTCGACTCTCTTGACCTCCTTCTCGAGGTAATCGTGGATGATGTGGTATCGCTACTCGATGTGCTTAAATTTTTGGTGAGACCTCAGCTTCTTAGCAAGGGCTATGGCATCATTATTATTGCAGTATAGAAGAATGGCATCTGATGGCATCACTCCAATCTCTGTGGCAAACTTCTTGCACCAAAATGCCTCCTTCGTAGCTTCTGATGCAGCGATGTATTCTGCTTCCATGTTGCAATCTACTATCACTGTCTGCTTGGAATTTTTTCAACTGATAGCTCTACCATTGCACACAAATAGACTCCCAGATGTTGACTTTCGATCATTTACATCGAATATGAAATCCGAGTCTGTATAACCCTGGACTTGAAGTTCTCCATTACCAAAGACCAACAACATGTCCTTAGTTCTTCTTAAGTACTTAAGGATATATTTCATAGAAGTCCAGTGTTGTTCACCTGGATTCGACTGATATCTGCTTGTGACACTCACGGCATGGGCTATATCAGATCGTGTACAGAACATGGCATACATGAGGCTCCCTATTGCTGAAGCATAAGAGATTTTGCTCATGCGTTCTATTTCCTCTGGTGTATTAGGACACATCTTCTTAGAAAGATGAATGCCATGTCTGAAGGATACTAAACCCCTCTTAGAGTTTTCCATACGAAACCTCTTTAGCACTTTCTCTATATACATCTTCTGTGAAAGTCCTAGCATCCTATTCAGTTTATCTCTATATATCTTAATTTTTAGAATAAAGGATGCTTCTCCTAGGTCTTTCACAAAGAATTCTTTAAATAACCATATTTTAATTCTGGTCAACATGGGAATTTCATTCTCAATATGGAGGATGTCATCCACGTACAATACGAGGAAGACAACAGTGCTCCCACTAACCTTTTTGAAGACACATGGCTCCTCCTCATTTTTTATGAAACCAAATAATTTGATCACATCATTAAAACGAGTATTCTAGCTCCGAGATGCTTGCTTAAGTTCATATATGGATCTTTTGTTAGATATGTGTGCCTTAGAAGCCAGAATTGGCTGACACTTATAATACACTCCTAAGGATAAAATTATAGTTTTGACTATAAATAATAAAATGGGTTATTTTCTATCACATAACTACATTTAGTGTCTATGATACATCCCTTGAGTTAATGGTAATGATAATTCATATTTTCAAGAGTTGAAAATTTAAGACATGAATTTTCATTTATTAACTCATAAAATGCTCCTGACCATAGGATCATCATAAGGATGGTGATTGATCCGAAAGGTTAGTGTACAATCGCTTCTTTGTAGTAGATGAGTCTTAAGTCTACGGTGTAGAGACACCAGAGCAAGAGTACAGGTACTCGTTAGAGAACAAGGGCACTAAGCGTGACCACCTCGAGTAGTCATAAGGAAGTCTACCTTCTTGTCGATGACTGACTCGATGCTACAGTGGTGTATCTGGTTCTTTGACCTGAGGTGCATCGATAGTTCACCTTGAGGGTGTTATAGTTTGACTACACCATGACTCGATCTCCTAGCCATTCAGAACCCTGAGGTGTATGTTGGCTATAGCATGTTCATTATAGGAATTGGATTGCACCAAGATGGAATCTATCTACCTCGGTAGAAGAGAAGCAGCCCTATGATGATCATGAGAATCAAGTTCATAAGCCCATGGTCATGGCACAGTGTGAAATAATAGAAAGAGTTTCTATTAAGATTTTCACATCGGACTTGAATCGAATGATTAAATCATATGATAGAAATTAGGGTTTGACGAGTTCACCTTAACCCTAATCTGATCGGGGCTCAAGATAGAAGAACTTAATCACACAACTAGCTGCAATAAGAGGTTCATTTTCAAATTTGATGGGTTGCCACCATATGCTGCTTAGTGTCACTTGTGGATTTTGGGAGCAATTAGAATGATTTAGATGATCGATCATTCTAAGTTGTCTGAATCAAAAGAGTTCTAACCCATCGAAAGGAGTTTTGATGATATTGATGATGGAGATCATGACATATCCCATTACCACATAGAACTGAATCTAACTGGATCACACAATTGGACTAATCCAGTTTAATTGATTTGAATAATATTCAATTAGGTTCAAGAAAATCATGCTAGCACACGATTGAGCCCAACGTTCTCTTTTTTCTATCATAAAAGTTGTCTCGATTGAGCCAAATGAGTTTGTGCTCACTTAGGTACCTTTACCTGGTCTGACTGGAGCTTGTCCAAGTTAGAAAAGGGTTGTCTTAATTTATGAGATAAATTTGAGATAACACTTGCCATTTTCCGTCACCTGCTAATTCTTGTCTTTTGACATTGGTCAAACATTGACCTTTGACCCTTGGACAGCTGCCCATGTGTCATGCACTAATTGGAGAGTAGATAGGGGCTTGTCCCCTCTCTAGAAATTGGAAAGGAGGGGGTGCATACCTAGGATGGCGTGCGCCCATGGATAGGGATGCTGGAGTCCCATATGGATGGGACTATAGGTTGCTTCTTGGTTTCTACTTAGGTAGCCCTTGGGTATCTACTTTAACCAGTCTTAGATGCCATCTAATAATGAACCTATGGATCTCTCATCTGATTGGATTAAGTGATGTCATCCCACCAATCAGATTTAGATCTGATTGCATGAAGCAACATGATTGGCTGGGGTAATAAAACACTACATGGCGCAACATAGTCTATAAATAGACCCTGTCTGCGTCCACTTCTAAGATCTCCTCCTCTTAGCCATGCCCCCAGGCTGCCCCTCTCTTTTCTCTATACCACCATCTGGCCCTCTCTCTCTCCTCTCCACGCCCAAGGAAGTTGGGCCTTCAGATTAGTGTGAGTCAGGCAAGAAAAGGCTGACGAAAAAGGAAGAAGGCAGCACTGCTGTAGAGACGACGGATGATCTTCAGAAGAAGTTTTGAAGATCCTCCAAATCAGATCGAAATCTAATTTTTAGAGAAAAGAAAGAGAAGGAGAAGATCTCTAGATCCAGTTCAAGTGGATATCGATAGAGGCCAGGTGTTTGCATGGCTAGATCCAAAAACTCAGGGCTTCGACAGGATCATCAATGGATAATCAGATTACTAAGAATCAAGATAAAATTAATTTAAAATTAATTTAATTTAATTTTCTTATTTATCAAATCATAAAATTAGGTTTAAAAAGTGTTAGATCTGATTAATATCTAAGAAAAAATTTTTAAAATATGCCTGTCGATCCAATCAGATCTGAATGAACTAGACCCAGGAAATCAGAATTTTCCTTCAACTGGTATTAGAGCCAGGTTCCTATAAAATTTATTTAAATCTAATTTTAATATGATAAATTAGTAATTTTAGATATCACATGAGATGTGATTAGATCTAAATTTAAAAAAATAAAAAATTAAAATTAATTAATCTAGATCTAATATGTATGAGATACATATCTAGACTAGGAATAGAATTGTTCTATGTATAGTCTAGTATAATCATATTTTTATTTGATTAAATATGATTTTTAGATCTATTTATTTTTTATTTTTTTATATTATAAATATTATAATTAAATCTAATAATAAGAAATAAAATAAAATTGATTTGTTCATATGAGATTTGATAGTTGCATGTTTAGACTAGTTGTAGAATAGTTCTACAAAAGGATCTAGATTAAATTTTATTTGATATGATCAAATTTAAATTTAATTTTTTAGATGATTATGAGATAATTTAGATCTAAAAAATATGCATGCATGATACATGAGATGTATGCAAAACATGTTTTACTTCGATCAATTTTTTATATATATGAGATATATGCTTAGATCTAATTAGTTTTGTAGATTATTTATATTTCTGATTAAGGCATTCCCATTGGCCGTCCAGTCATAAGAACAAAGTAGGATTTAAGGATCCTCTCCTTCCATTCAATGGGGTGTTCTTATGATGTGTAGGGGTGTTGCACGTTCATCCTTAATCAGAAATTCAAAACTTACTTTCTGTAAAACTCTAGATCATGAAACCCTAGGATCTTATTTACATGTTTTATTTTTGAACCCTAAACTTAATTAAGAATTAAGATTATGAAATATATTAGGTCTAAAATTTAGAATTTTCAGATCTAAGACATGTTCATAAAATTGGGTTCGGGCTTGGGGTAGCTCAATTAGGTCTAGCGATTGATCAAACTGAATCAAGAGTTGGTTAGATGGGATCAACAATGCTTAAGTTAGCCAGCCTAATAGGATTAAGTCTGAGTCAAGATCGAATCACGTGAGTGATCGATCATGCTAAGACCTTATGAGGCTTAGTGGTTAGAGTCTAGATTGTAGGTTAACTCGATTGGTTCTGTCTTAATAATTTGATGTCTAAGGTAAGTCTGACAAATACGATCGACTGATTTTTAATTGGGAGCTACTCGACTCGAATGCATTCTTATCGAGCTAATGGCATATCCCTTCCACCGATCTCACTTACCTGGCCATGTTTGTTGACTCAGTTCTGATCTAAGGTGGTAAATAATCCGAGCTAACCCATGCCACTAGGTTAGTCATAATGGTTATGACTATGTCAAGTCTAGTTTAATGAGACCTAAATCAAATCTTCCTAAGAAAAGATTAAGTCTAAGGTCTTCCACCATTGTAGATGTGCGGGCCCTTCCCGAGGTTGATTATTCTCGACTGGTTATAGTGGTTCAATTGCACCGAGAAGACGCAACCATGTCTATTAGGCATTGGATGCTATAGACTGGAGGATGGATTGGGTTCAATATTTTGGATATGGTGAGAGAGCCAATTAGGAATCCAATCTATGCAAATGGTGGATCTGACTTAACTAAGGAGTGAATCAATATTTTGGACATGGTGAGATTCATGAATTAGAGATCAAGATTGGGTGCATCATGATTAGAGAATCATTGAACAAGAGTTGTTCACTCATTGGCTAACCCATCATCAATAACTGTTAGATGAGGTGATGAGTCAGTCGGTGGGATCACACCACCCACTAGAAATCAATAATCATGGAGATTTTCGCATCTCTACAGAGGGAGTGTAAAGATCTGAGAAAATAGTGAGAGCAAATTTATTTTAAAATAAAATCCCTAAACAAATTGGTTAAGTCTTAATTACAATATCTAACTAGAAACTTTGACTCCCTACAGAAAAATGTCTGCATCCAACCCACTAGCACGAATTCTGGACACCCATAGGCTGACCGGACCAAATTACAAGGATTGGCTCCAAAACTTCAAAATCATTTCGGGTTTCGAGAAGTTAACTCATGTATTGGATCAGGACCCTTTCATCTTACCAGCTCGTCCATCCGCTGAATAGATAGCATCTCTGGATAAGTGGACTGATGAATTTAATAAGGCCAGATACTACATGTTGGGCTTGATGTCTGATGAGCTTCAGCACCAAATGAGGATATCAGAACTGCTCACCAAATATTGACTCACCTATAGGAGATGTTTGGTGAACAGAGTCGCGCAGCCAAGTATCAAGTCACTAAACAACTGTTCAAGACTAAGATGCGCGATGGGCAGTCAGTCCAAGATCATTGTTTGATGATCATCAAAGACTTGAAAGAGCTTAAGAAGCTCGGAGTGAGGTTGGACTTGGATCTACAGAATGATATAATTCTGCAATCCTTGACTGATGTATATGGGTATTTCATCATGAACTACCATATGCATAAACTTCGAAACTCATTTATGAACATGCTTTCAAATCTTCATTGGGAACCTGGATCAAGATTTTTCGGACCAGGTTCGTTCAGATCTGATCGGATCAAGAGATATATTTCAAAAATTTTTCTCTTTGATCCTAAATCAGATCTTAAGATATTTTAGATCTGATTTTATTATTTTAATAATTAAAATAAAATTAGATAAATTAAATCAAATTTAATTTACCTTGATGTAGGGTAATCCTATTACCCGTTGATGATCCTGTAAGCAGCGGAAGGTTCTGGATCTAGCCACGCAAGTGCCTGGCCTCTACCGGTATCCACTCGGGCTGGATCTGGAGATCCTCTTCTTCTCTATCACATCTCCAAAAATTCAGATCTGGAATCTGATTTGGAGGATCTTCAAAATACCTTTCGAAGATCAGCAGTTGTCCTTTGCAGCAGCGCAGCCTTCTAGCTTTCTGTCGCCTTTCTCTCATCTGGATTGCACCAACCAAGATCCCAAACTACTTTGGGCGTGGAGAGGAGAGGGAGAAGATGGACTTGGCATGGAGGAGGAGGAGAGAGGCAGCCTTGGGGCATGGGAATTTCAATTTTTCAATATCTTTGAGTTGGGCGCAGGGTCTTATTTATAGACTATGCGTGATCCAACTCCTCTTCTTCCCAACCAATCACAACCCTTTGTGAAATCAGATCTAAATCTGATTGGTGGGAATAGAGTCCCTTGGATTCCTCCTTAGATGGTGCCTAAGACCAGTCAAACTTGGTTCTTAGGAGAGTCTAATCGGAATCCAAAAAGGAGATGGAGTCCCTATCCAACAGGGACTCCTGGGCGCCTCCAGCTTGGGCACACGCCAAGGGTGGCGTGCGCCCTCCTCCTTGCCAGGTTCTGGTAGGGGGACAAGCCCCCACCAGCTCTCCAATAGGTGCATGACATGTGGACAGAAGTCAAAGTGTCAATGGTCAACATTTGACCAGTCAAAGGTCAACTTTTGACCAAAGTCAAAGGACGAGAAATGGCAGGTGACCAAAAATGGCAGGTATTGTCTTACAAAATAAGACAACCCTTTTCTGACCTGGACAAGGCTCCAGTCAGACCAAGTGAAGGCCTCTGATCGAGCACAAACTCCTTTGGCTCAGTCAGGACAACTATTTATGATAGTAAAAGAAGAACGTTAGGTTCAATCGAGTGCTAGCACGATTTTCTTGAACCTAATTGAATCTCATTCAGATCAATTGAACTGGATCAGTTCAATTGATGATCACCAGATTCAAACCCTTGTTTGTGTGACCCAGTTAGGTTCAGTTCTGTATGGTAATGGGATATGTCATGATCTCTATCATCGACATCATCGAAACTCCTTTCGATGGATCAGAACTCTTCTGATTCGAACAGCTAGAATGATCGATCATCTAAATCATTCTAATTGCTCCCAAAATCCACCAGTGACACCTAGCAGTATATGGTGGCAACCCATCAGAGCTGAATGCGAACCTCTTGGTGCAGCTACCTGTGTGATTAAGTTCTTCTATCTTGAGCCCCGATCAGATTAGGGTTAAGGTGAACTCGTCAAACCCTAGTTTCTGTCATATGATGTAATCATTCGATTCAAGTCCGATGTGAAAATCTAAATAGAAACTCTTTCTATTATTTCACTCTGCCATGGCCATGGGCTTCTGGACTTGATTCTCATGATCATCATAGGGCTGCTCCTCTACCACCGAGGTAGATAGATTCCATCTTGATGCAATCCAGTTCCTACAATGAACATGCTATAGCCAACATACACCTCAGGGATTCCATATGGCTAGGAGACCGAGTTATGGTGTAGTCAAACTATAACACCCTCAAGGTGAACTGCCGATGCACCTCAGGTCAAAGAACCAGACACACCACTGCAGCATCGAGTCAGTCATTGACGAGAAGGTAGACTTCCTAATGACTACTCGAGGTGGTCACGCTCAGTGCCCTCGTTCTCTAACGAGTACCTGTACTCTCGCTCCTGGTGTCTCCACACCGTAGACTCAAGACTCATCTACTAAAGAGAAGCGATTGTACACCAACCTTTCCGGATCAATCACCATCCTCGTGATGATCCTATGGTCGGGAGCATTTTATGAGTTAATAATGATTATTCATGTCTTAAATTTTCAACTCTTGAAAATATGAATTATCATTACCATTAACTCAAAGGATGTATCACAGACACTAAATACACATATGTGATAGAAAATAACCCATTTTATTGATTATAGTCAAAATTATAATTTTGCCCCTAGAAGTGTATTACAAGTGTCAGCCAATTCTGGCTTCTAGGGCACATATATCTAACAATCTCCCACTTGTCCTAAAGCCAATTGGCTACAAGTCTAAGTCCCATCTTCTCAAGGTGGGCTTCGATCTTCTGCTGGCCCAACGGCTTTGTAAGTGGGTCTGCCACATTATCTGTGGAGTTGACTCTCTTGACCTCGACGTAACCCTTCTCGAGGTAATCGCGGATGAGGTGGTATCGCCGCTCAATGTGCTTGGATTTTTGGTGAGACCTCGGCTCCTTAGCAAGGGCTATGGCGCCATTGTTGTCGCAGTATAGAGGAATGGCATCTGATGGCATTACTCCTGATTTCTGCAGCAAACTTCTTGTACCAGAATGCTTCCTTCGCAGCCTCTGATGCAGCGATATATTCTGCTTCCATGGTGGAATCTGCTATCATGGTTTGCTTGGAACTCTTCCAGCTGACAGCACCACCATTGCACACAAACAGACTCCCAGATGTCGACTTTCGATCATCTACATCGGACATGAAATCCGAGTCTGTGTATCCCTGGACTTGGAGTTCTCCATTACCAAAGACCAACATCATATCCTTAGTTCTTCTTAAGTACTTAAGGATACATTTCACAGAAGTCCAGTGTTCTTCACCTGGATTTGACTGATATCTGCTTGTGACACTCACAGCATGGGCTATATCAGGTCGTGTACATAGCATGGCATACATGAGGCTCCCTATTGCAGAAGCATAAGGGATCTTGCTCATGCATTCTATTTCCTCAGGTGTGCTAGGGCACATCTTCTTGGAAAGATGAATACCATGTCTGAAGGGTATTAATCCCCTCTTAGAGTTTTCCATACTAAACCTCTTTAGTACTTCCTCTATGTACATCTTCTGTGAAAGTCCTAGCATCCTATTCGGTCTATCCCTATAGACCTTAATTCCTAGAATAAAGGATGCTTCACCTAGGTCTTTCATGGAGAATTCCTTGGACAACCATATTTTGACTGTCGTCAACATGGGAATATCATTCCCAATAAGGAGGATGTCATCCACGTACAATACGAGGAAGACAACAGCGCTCCCACTGACCTTTTTGAAGACACATGGTTCCTCTTCATTTTTGATGAAACCAAACTTTTTGATCACATCATTGAAATGAGTGTTCCAGCTCCGAGATGCTTGCTTAAGTCCATATATGGACCTTTGCAGCTTGCAAACCTTGTGATCAGTATCACTGGATGTGAAACCTAGCGGCTGTTCCATATAGATATCTTCCTCAAGATATCCATTTAAGAATGCCGTTTTCACGTCCATTTGCCATATTTCATAATCGAAATAGGCTGCAATGGCAAGCAATGTGCGGATGGATTTTAGCATAGCCACTGGGGAAAAGGTATCCTGATAGTCAATGCCTTCGCGTTGACTATAACCTTTTGCCACTAGTCTAGCCTTGAATGTCTCCACATTTCCATCTGCACCAATCTTTCTCTTGAAGATCCATTTACACCCAATAGGTACTATACCTTCTGGTGGATCTACCAAGGTCCAGACTTGGTTTGAGTGCATCGAGTCAATTTCTGACTGCATTGCCTCTAGCCATTTCTCGGAGTCGATATCTGATATCGCCTCGTTGTAGGTTTTGGGATCATCACCATGAGCACCATTACCTACGAGGAACATTTTCCTCTACTTCCTCTGAAATAATACCTAAGTATCTTTCAGGGGATGGAAAACTCTTTTCGATCTACGAGGTGGAGGAGGTAGTGTTCTTATTGGCTCAACCTGATTTGGTTCCAATTGGTCCTTAGCTCGTTGTACTTGTGAGACTTTCTCATCAAGCTTAATCTGCTTTCCAATGCCGCTATCTTGAATAAACTATTTTTCAAGAAAGATGGCATGTCGACTCACAATCACATTGTGGTCTTCTGGAATGTAGAAATAGTATCCTAATGACTCTTTAGGATATCCTATGAATCGAGCTCTGAAGGACCTAAACTCTAACTTGTCCGCTTGTTGTCTTTT
>QRFJ01002678.1:33308-123218 GCA_006176705.1 Cocos nucifera
ACTCTTGATTCAGTTTGATCAACCGCTTAGACCTAATTGAGCTACCCAAGCCCGAACCCAGTATTATGAATATGTCTTAGATCTGAAATTCTCAATTTTAGATCTAATTAATATTTCATAATCTTAATTTTTAATTAAGTAGGGTTCATAAACAAAATATGCACAATAAATCCTAGGGTTTCAGGATCTAGGGTTTTGCAGAAAGTAAGTTTTGGGTTTCTGATTAAGGACGAACGCACAGCACCCCTACACGTCATAAGAATGCCCCATCGAATGAGAAGAGAGGGCCTTTAAACCCTTCTTCATTCTTATGACCGGACGGCCAAGAGGAACGCCTTAATCAGGAACATGCAATACTACAAAATAGTTTTAGATCTATATCATATATCTCATATACAAATTAGATCTAATCATGGCATATTTTGCATACATCTCATGTATCGAATCATGCATATTTTCAGATCTAAATTATCTTATAATAATCTAAAAAATTAGATTTAAATTGATCTAATCAAAATAAATTTTAATCTAGATAATTATGTAGAACTATTCTACAACTAGTCTAGACATGCATCAATCATATCTCATATGATATTTAAAAATTAAATAATTTTATTTACTATTTTTTAGATGTTATTATAACCATTATAATATCAAAAAATAGTAAATAAATCAATCTAAAATATGATTTAATTAAATTAAATTGAAAACATATAAGACTATTCTATAGAACTATTCTATTTTAGAACTAGTCATGCATATTTTCTAATCTTAGATCCAAATCATTTAATTTTAATTTTTTCTAATTTCAGATCTGATCACATCTCATGTGACATCTGAAATCACTTATTTTCTAATTAAAATAAATTTAAAATTAGATCTAAATACTTTTAGAACCTTGGCTCTGATACCAGTTGAAGGAAAATCCTGATTTTTCGGACCAGGTTCGTTCAGATCTGATCAGATCAAGAGATATATTTCAAAAAAATTTTTCTTTGATCTAGATTAGATCTAAGATATTTTAAATCTAATTATTATTATTTTAAAAATTAAAATAAAATTAGATAAATTAAATCAAATTTAATTTACCTTGAAGTGGGTAATCCTATTACCCGTTGATGATCCTGTAAGCAGCGGAAGGTTCTGGATCAAGCCACGCAAGTGCCTAGCCTCTACCGGATATCCACTCAGACTAGATCTGGAGATCCTCTTCTTCTCTATCACGTCTCCAAAAATTAGATCTGGATCTGATCTGGAGGATCTTCAAAACTCTTTTCGAAGATCAGCAGTTGTCCTATGCAGCAGTGCAGCCTTCTAGCTTTCAGTTGCCTTTCTTTGATCTGGATCGCACCAACCAAGAATCCAAACACTTTGGACGTGGAGAGGAGAGGGAGAAGGTGGGTTTGGCATGGAGGAAGAGGGGAGAGGCAGCCTTGGGGTGTGGGATTTCAATTCTCCAATCATACAATCATACAATCTGAGTTGGGCGTAGGGTCTTATTTATAGACTGTCTGTGATCCAACTTCTCTTTTTCCCAACCAATCACAACTCTTTATGAAATCAGATCTAAATTTGATTGGTGGGATTAGAGTCCCTTGGATTCCTTCTTAGAGGGTGCCTAAGACCAGTCAAAGTTGGTTCTTAGAAGAACTCTAATCGAAATCCAAAAAAGAGATGGAGTCCCTGTCCAACAGGGACTCCTAGGCGCTTCCTTGCTAGGTTCTGGCAGGGAGACAAGCCCCCACCAGCTCTCCAATAGGTTAATGACACATGGACAGAAGTCAAAGTGTCAATGGTCAACATTTGAACAGTCAAACATGGACTTTTGACCAAAGTCAAAGAATGAGAAATGGCTGGAGACCAAAAATGGTAGGTAATGTCTTACAAAATAAGACAACCTTTTCTGACTTGGACAACCTCCAGTCAGACCATATGAAGGCCTCTGATTGAGCACAAACTCCTTTGGCTCAGTCAGGATAACTTATTTATGATAGCAAAAGAAGAATGTTAGGTTCAATCGAGTGCTAGCACGATTTTCTTGAAACTAATTGAATCTCATTCAGATCAATTGAACTAGATCAGTTCAATTGATGATCACCAGATTCAAACCCTTATTTGTGTGACCCAGTTAGGTTCAGTTCTATATGGATAATAGGATATGTCATGATCTCTATCATCGACATCATCGAAACTCCTTTCGATGGATCAGAACTCTTCTGATTCGAACAGCTAGAATGATCGATCATCTAAATCATTCTAATTGCTCCCAAAATCCACCAGTGACACCTAGCAGTATATGGTGGCAACCCATCAGAGCTGAATGCGAACCTCTTGGTGTAGCTACTTGTGTGATTAAGTTCTTCTATCTTGAGCTCCGATCAGATTAGGGTTAAGGTGAACTCGTCAAACCCTAGTCTCTGTCATATGATGTAATCATTCGATTTCAAGTCCAATGTGAAAACCTAAATAGAAACTCTTTCTATTATTTCACTCTGCCATGGCCATGGACTTCTGGACTTGATTCTCATGATCATCATAGGGCTGCTCCTCTACCACCGAGGTAGATAGATTCCATCTTGATGCTATCCAGTTCCTATAATGAACATGCTATAGCCAACATACACCTCAGGATTCCATATGGCTAGGAGACCGAGTAATGGTGTAGTCAAACTATAACATCCTCAAGGTGAACTGTCGATGCACCTCAGGTCAAAGAATCAGACACACCACTATAGCATCGAGTTAGTCATCGACGAGAAGGTTTTTCTTCTTAATGACTACTCGAGGTGGTCACGCTCAGTGCCCTCGTTCTCTAATGAGTACCTGTACTCTCGCTCCGATGTCTCCACACCGTAGACTCAAGACTCATCTACTAAAGAGAAGCGATTGTACACCAACCTTCCGGATCAATCACCATCCTCGTGATGATCCTATGGTCGGGAGCATTTTATGAGTTAATAATGATTATTCATGTCTTAAATTTTCAACTCTTAAAAATATGAATTATCATTACCATTAACTCAAAGGATGTATCACAGACACTAAATACACATATGTGATAGAAAATAACCCATTTTATTGATATTAGTCAAAATTATAATTTTGCCCCTAGAAGTGTATTATAAGTGTCAGCCAATTCTGGCTTCTAGGGCACATATATCTAACAAGTATTTTCATTGTAATAATGACGGCCACTGAAAGTGGAACTGCCCTTCATACCTAGCCATCCTAAAGAATAAGAAGGAGGTTGGTCCTTCTGGAGGTATGCTCGTTATTGAGTCTAACCTTACGGTTTCTTCTGCATCTAGTTGGGTGCTTGACTCTAGTTCTAATGCTCATTTGTGCACTTCTATGTAGGATCTTGAGGATAGCAGGAGGCTGAGGGATGGTGAGATGATCCTGTGCATCAAAAATAGAGCAAGGGTTGTTGGCATGGCCATGGAAACATATCCTCTTCGACTACCATCTGGATTAGACTTGGTATTAAAAGACTGTTATTATGTACCCATAGCAACCAAAAATTTGATTTCTATTTCTTGTCTTGCAGTAGAAGGCTATGTAATTAGTTTTCTTAAGGACCATTGTAATATTCTTTATAAAAGAAATAAAATTGCAAATGGTTTTCTTATTAATGGTCTTTATCAGTTACATGTTGATGTATCCATTTTTAACTTTGAGCAAAATATGAATGCCATAAAATCAAAATATCCTAGGGATAGTCCTAATGATAGGTATCTATGGCACTTAAGATTAAGTCATATAGTAGAAGATAGGGTTAACAAATTGGAGAAAACTAGGCTATTGAGTCCGTTGACTTTCGAGTCATATTCAATTTGTGAATCCTATCTTCATGGCAAAATGACTAAGCTCCCTTTTGTAGGACATGGGGAAAGGGCCATGGATTTTCTTGCCCTAGTACATACAGATGTGTGTGGCCCATTCGATGTGCCGACTAAAGGTAATTTAGTCTACTTCATAACCTTTACCGATGATTTATCAAGGTATGGGTATGTGTATCTTATGAGACACAAGTCTGAAGCATTTGAAAAGTTCAAAAAATTCAGACATAAACTAGAAAAGTAAATTAGAAAACTCATTAAGGTTCTTCGATCAGATCGAGGAGGTGAATACCTTAATCGAAAATTCCTGGACTATCTTAAGGAAAATGGCATAGTCTCTCAATAGACTCCACTTGGAACACCTCAACTCAACGAGGTCTTAGAACGGAGGAATCGGATCCTATTAGATATGGTTCGATCCATGATGAGTTTCACAGACCTCCCAAATTTTCTTTGAGGATACTATTTATTAACTGTAATATACTTACTGAATACGGTTCCTTCTAAAATCATTCCTACTACACCGTATGAGATATGGCACGATAAGAAATCGAGTCTGAGTCATCTCAAAATTTGGGGTTGTCCGGCTCATGGCAAAAGATAACAAGCAGACAAATTAGACTTTAGCAGCGCGAGTTCTTGACGAGATCATATTCCCTAAGAAGTGTTAGATATATGTGCCCTAGAAGCCAGAATTGGCTGACACTTGTAATACACTTCTAGGGGCAAAATTATAATTTTGACTATAATTAATAAAATGGGTTATTTTCTATCACATATGTGTATTTAGTGTCTGTGATACATCCTTTGAGTTAATGGTAATGATAATTCATATTTTCAAGAGTTGAAAATTTAAGACATGAATAATCATTATTAACTCATAAACAGCTCCCGACCATAGGATCATCACGAGGATGGTGATTGATCCGGAAGGTTGGTGTACGATCGCTTCTCTTTAGTAGATGAGTCTTGAGTCTACGGTGTGGAGACACCGGAGCGAGAGTACAGGTACTCGTTAGAGAACGAGGGCACTGAGCGTGACCACCTCGAGTAGTCATTAGGGAGTCTACCTTCTCGTCAATGACTGACTCGATGCTGCAGTAGTGTGTCTGGTTCTTTGACCTGAGATGCATCGGCAGTTCACCTTGAGGGTGTTATAGTTTGACTACACCATTACTCGGTCTCCTAGCCATATGGAACCCTGAGGTGTATGTTGGCTATAGCATGTTCATTGTAGGAACTGGATTGCATCAAGATGGGAATCTATCTACCTCGGTGGTAGAGGAGTAGCCCTATGATGATCATGAGAATCAAGTCCAGAAATCCATGGCCATGGTAGAGTGAAATAATAGAAAGAGTTTCTATTTAGATTTTCACATTGGACTCGAATCGAATGATTACATCATATGACAGAGACTAGGGTTTGACGAGTTCACCTTAACCCTAATCTGATCGGGGCTCAAGATAGAAGAACTTGAATCACACAGGTAGCTGCACCAAGAGGTTCGCATTCAGCTCTGATGGGTTGCCACCATATACTGCTAGGTGTCACTGGTGGATTTTGGGAGCAATTAGAATGATTTAGATGATCGATCATTCTAGCTGTTCGAATCAGAAGAGTTCTGATCCATCGAAAGGAGTTTCGATGATGTCTATGATAGAGATCATGACATATCCCATTACCATACAGAACTGAACCTAACTGGGTCACACAAACAAGGGTTTGAATCTGGTGATCATCAATTGAACTGATCTAGTTCAATTGATCTGAATGAGATTCAATTAGGTTCAAGGAAATCGTGCTAGCACTCGATTGAACCTAACGTTCTTCTTTTACTATCATAAATAAGTTGTCCTGACTGAGCCAAAGGAGTTTGTGCTCAATCAGAGGCCTTCATATGGTCTGACTGGAGGTTGTCCAAGTCAGAATAGGTTGTCTTATTTGTAAGACATTACCTGCCATTTTTGGTCACCTGCCATTTCTTGTTCTTTGACTTTGGTCAAAAGTCTACCTTTGACTGGTCAAACGTTGACCATTGACCCTTTGACTTTTGACCACATGTCATGCACCTATTGGAGAGCTGGTGGGGGCCTGTCCCCCTGCCAGAACCTGGCAAGGAGAAGGGCGCACGCCAAGGGTGGCGTGAGCCCAAGTAGGAGGCGCCTAGGAGTCCTTGTTGGACAAGGACTCCACCTCCCTTTTGGATTCCAATCAGAGTTCTACTAAGAATCCAGTTTGACTGGTCTTAGGCACCCTCTAAGGAGGAATCCAGGGGTCTCTATTCCAACCAATCAGATTTAGATCTGATTTCACAAAGGGTTGTGATTGGTTGAGAGGAAGAGGAGTTGGATCACAAGAGGTCTATAAATAAGACCCTGCGCCCAACCCTAATTCTAAGTGAAAGAGAGATTTCCCACGCCCCAAGGCTGCCTCTCCCCTCCTTCTCCATGCCATAGTCTCTTCTCCCCTTGCTCTCCACGTCCAAAAGGTGTTTTGGACTTTGGTTGGTGCGATTCAGATCAAGGAAAGGCGATCAAAAGCAAGAAGGCTGCGCTGCTGCAAAAGGACGACTGCAGATCTTCAAAAGAGTTTTGAAGATCCTCCAGATCAGATCCAGATCTGATTTTTGGAGGTGTGATAGAGAAGAAGAGGATCTCCAGATCCAACCCGAGTGGATACCGGTAGAGGCCAGGCGCTTGCGTGGCTAAGATCCAGAACCTTCCGCTGCAATCAGGATCATCTACAGGGTAATAGGATTACCCAAATCAGGTAAATTAAATTTGATTTAATTTATCTTATTTTATTTTATTTATTAAAATAATAAGAATCAGATCTGAAACATATCAAGATCTGATTGAGATCAAGAAAAAATTTTTGAAATATATCTCTTGATCTGATCAGATCTGGACGAACCTGGACCGGGAAATCAGGATTTCCCTTCAACTGGTATCAGAGCCATGGTTCTAAAATTGTTTAGATCTGATTTTAAATTTTATTTTAATTAGAAAATAAAGTGATTTTCAGATGTCACATGAGATGTGATCAGATCTGAAATCAGAAAAAATTAAAATTAAATGATTTGGATCTAAGAACATGAAGATATGCATGACTAGTTCTAGAATAGAATAGTTCTATAGAATAGTTTTGCATGTCTTTGATTTAATCTGATTAAATCATATTTTAGATCTTCTTATTTACTATTTTTCTGATATTATAAGTGTTATAATAACATCTGATAAATAGCAAATAAAAATTATTTAATTTTAAATATCATATGAGATATGATTGATGCATGTCTAGACTAGTTGTAGAATAGTTCTACATAATTGTCTAGATTAGAATTTATTTTGATTAGATCAATTTAAATCTAATTTTTTAGATTATTATGAGATAATTTAGATCTGAAAATATGCATGATTTGATACATGAGATGTATGCAAAATATGCCATGATTAGATCTAAATTTGTATATGAGATATATGATATAGATCTATAACTGTTTTGTAGTATTTACATGTTCCTGATTAAGGCGTTCCTCTTGGCCGTCCGGTCATAAGAACGAAGAAGGGTTTAAAGGCCCTCTCTTCCCATTCGATGGGGTGTTCTTATGATGTGTAGGGGTGCTGCGTGTTCGTCCTTAATCAGAAACCCAAAACTTACTTTCTGCAAAACCCTAGATCCTGAAACCCTAGGATTTATTGTGCATATTTTGTTTATGAACCCTACTTAATTAAGAATTAAGTTTATGGAATATTAATTAGGTCTAAAATTGAGAATTTCAGATCTAAGACATATTCATAATACTGGGTTCGGGCTTGGGTAGCTCAATTAGGTCTAAGCGGTTGATCAAACCGAATCAAGAGTTGGTTAGATGGGATCAACAATGCTTAAATTGACCAGCCTAATAGGATTAAGTCTGGGTCAAGATCGAGTCACGATCAAGCAAGACCTAATTAGGCTCAGAGGTTAGAGTCTGGATTGTAGGCTAACCCAATTGGTTCTGACTCAACAATTTGGTGTCTAAGGTAAGTTTGGCACAGACGACCGACTGGTTTTTAATTGGAAGCTACTCGACCTGAATGCGTTCTTGTGCGAGTTAATGGCATATTCCTTCCACCGGTCTCACTTACCTGGCCATATCTGTTGACACAGTTCTGATCTGAGGTGGTCAATAATCCGAGCTAACCCATGCCACTAGGTTAGTCATAATTGTTATGACTAAGCCAAGTCTAGTTTAATGAGACCTGAATCAATTCTCCCTAAGAAAAGATTAAGTCTGAGGTCTTCCACCATTGTAGATGTGCGGGCCCTTCCCGGGGTTGATTGTTCTCGGCTGGATACAGTGGCTCAGTTGCACCGGGAAGATGCAACCATGTCTATTAGGCATTGGATGCTATGGGCTGGAGGATGAGTTGGGCTCAATATTTCGGATACGGTGAGAGACCTCAATTAGGAACCCAGTCTATGCAAATGGTGGGTCTGACTTAACTAAGGAGTGGATCAATATTTCGGATACGGTGAGATTCATGAATTAGAGACCAAGTTTGGGTGCACCATGATTAGAGAATCATTGAACAAGAGTTGTTCACTCATTGGCTAACCCATCACCAATAACTGTTAGGTGAGGTGATGAGTCAGTTGGTGAGACCGCACCACCCACTAGAAATCATTCAATCGTGGAGATTTTCGCATCTCTACAGAGGGAGTGTAGGGATCCGAGAAAATAGTGGGAGCTAATTTGTTTAAAAATAAAATCCCTAAACAAATTGGTCAAGTCAAAATTACAGTATCTAACTAGAATCTTTGACTCTCTACAGGAAAATGTCTGCGTCCAACCCATTGGCACGTATCCTAGACACACATAGACTGACTGGACCCAATTATAAAGATTGGCTCAGGAACTACAAAATTGTTTTGGGTTCAGAGAAGTTAACCACATGTTTTGGACCAGGACCCTCCCACCTTACCAGCTCGTCCATCCACTGAACAGAGAGCGTCTCTGGAAAAATGGATTGACGAAGATAATAAGGCCAGATACTACATGTTGGGCTCGATGTCTGATGAGCTCCAGCGCCAACATGAAGATATCGGGACTGCTCGCCAAATGTTGGCTCACCTGCAGGAGATGTTTGGTGAACAGAGTCGCGCAGCCAAATATCAAGTCACGAAATGACTTTTTAAGGCTAAGATGCGTGATGGGCAGTCAGTCCAAGATCACTGTCTGACAATGATCAAGGACATGGAAGAGCTTGAGAAGCTCGGTGTGAAGTTGGACTTGGACTTGCAGAATGATATTATTCTGCAATCCTTGACTGATGCATATGGGCAATTCATCATGAATTACCACATGCATAAACTTCAAAATTCCTTGGCCGAGTTAATGAATATGCTGGTTACCGCTGAGCTTTCTATGAAAGGTTCTAAAGGCTCAGTTCTTGCTATGGAACGGACTTCTTCCAAAAGAAAGTCTTATGGAAAGAAAAAGAAGTCTGTGAAAAAGCAAAAGGTGGAAGGATCAAAGAAGAAGAAGGCAGAATCGAAGAAAAAGGCTGATGGCAAAGGAAAGTGTTTCCATTGCAACAGCGACGGCCATTGGAAGCGGAACTGCCCTACTTACCTGGCCACCCTGAAGAACAAGAAGGAAGGTCCTTCTGGAGGTATGCTCGTTATTGAGTCTAACCTTACGGTTTCTTCTGCATCCAGTTGGGTGCTTGACTCTGGTTCTAGTGCTCATCTGTGCACTTCTATGCAGGGTCTTGAGGATAGCAGGAGGCTGAGGGATGGAGACATGATCCTACGCATCGGTAATGGAGCAAGAGTTGCTGCAGTAGCCGTGGGAACATACCCTCTTCGATTACCATCTGGTTTAGACTTAGTTTTAAAAGACTGTTATTATGTGCCTGCAGCTAGCAGGAATTTGATTTCTGTTTCATGCTTAGCACAAGAAGGTTATGTGATCACCTTCTTTAAGGACCATTGTAACATTCTTTATGAAAGAAATAAAATTGCAAATGGTTTCCTTATTAATGGTCTTTATCAGTTACATATTGATGTACCTGTTTTAACTATCGAGCAAAACGTGAATGCCAAACGACCTAGGGATAGTCCAAACGACAGATATCTATGGCACCTGAGATTAGGTCATATAGCAGAAGATAGGATTAACAAATTGGAGAAAAATGGGCTATTGAGTCCATTGACTTTTGAGTCATATCCAACTTGTGAATCTTGTCTTCAAGGCAAAATGACTAAACTCCCTTTTGTTGGACATGGGGAGAGGGCCACAGATCTCCTTGCCCTAGTACATACTGATGTGTGCGGCCCATTTGATGTGCCGGCTAGAGGCAATTTTGTCTACTTCATTACCTTTACCGATGATCTGTCTAGGTATGGGTATGTGTATCTTATGAGACACAAGTCTGAAGCTTTTGAAAAGTTCAAAGAATTCAGACATGAAGTAGAAAAACAAACTGGAAAACCCATTAAGGTTCTTCGATCAGATCGAGGAGGTGAATACCTTAGCCGGGAATTCCTAGACTATCTTAAGGAAAATGGCATAGTCTCTCAATGGACTCCACCAGGAACACCTCAACTCAACGGGGTTTCAGAACGGAGAAATCGGACTCTATTGGATATGGTTCGATCCATGATGAGCTTCACAGACCTCCCTGATTTTCTTTGGGGACATTCATTATTAACTTCAATCTATTTACTGAATAGGGTTCCCTCTAAAACCGTTCCTACCACACCGTATGAGATATGGCACGGTAAGAAACCAAGTCTGAGTCATCTCAGAATTTGGGGTTGTCCGGCTCATGTCAAAAGACAACAAGCGGACAAGTTAGAGTTTAGGTCCTTTAGAGCTCGATTCATAGGATATCCTAAAGAGTCATTAGGATACTATTTCTACATTCCAGAAGACCACAATGTGATTGTGAGTCGACATGCCATATTTCTTGAAAAATAGTTTATTCAAGATAGTGGCATTGGAAAGCAGATTAAGCTTGATGAGAAAGTCTCACAAGCAGAACGAGCTAAGGACCAAGTGGAACCAAATCAGGTTGAGCCAATAAGAACACTACCTCCTCCACCTCGTAGATCGGAAAGAGTTTCCCGTCCCCCTGAAAGATACTTAGGTATTATTTCAGAGGATGTAGAGGAAATGTTCCTCATAGGTAATGGTGCTCATGGTGATGATCCCAAAACCTACAACGAGGCGATATCAGATATCGACTCCGAGAAATGGCTTGAGGCAATGAAGTCAGAAATTGACTCGATGCACTCAAACCAAGTCTGGACCTTGGTAGATCCACCAGAAGGTATAGTACCTATTGGGTGTAAATGGATCTTCAAGAGAAAGATTGGTGCAGATGGGAATGTGGAGACATTCAAGGCTAGACTGGTGGCAAAAGGTTATAGTCAACGCGAAGGCATTGACTATCAGGATACCTTTTCCCCAGTAGCTATGCTAAAATCCATCCGCACATTGCTTGCTGTTGCAGCCTATTTCGATTATGAAATATGGCAAATGGACGTGAAAACGGCATTCCTAAATGGATATCTTGAGGAAGATATCTATATGGAACAGCCGCTAGGTTTCACATCCAGTGATACTGATCACAAGGTTTGCAAGCTGCAAAGGTCCATATATGGACTTAAGCAAGCATCTCGGAGCTGGAACACTCGTTTCAATGATGTGATCAAAAAGTTTGGTTTCATCAAAAATGAAGAGGAACCATGTGTTTTCAAAAGGGTCAGTGGGAGCGCTGTTGTCTTCCTCGTATTGTACGTGGATGACATCCTCCTTATTGGGAATGATATTCCCATGTTGACATCAGTCAAGATGTGGTTGTCCAAGGAATTCTCCATGAAAGACCTAGGTGAAGCATCCTTTATTCTAGGAATTAAGGTCTATAGGGATAGACCGAATAGGATGCTAGGACTTTCACAGAAGATGTACATAGAGGAAGTACTAAAGAGGTTTAGTATGGAAAACTCTAAGAGGGGATTAATACCCTTCAGACATGGTATTCATCTTTCCAAGAAGATGTGCCCCAGCACACCTGAGGAAATAGAACGCATGAGCAAGATCCCTTATGCTTCTGCAATAGGGAGCCTCATGTATGCCATGCTATGTACACGACCTGATATAGCCCATGCTGTGAGTGTCACAAGCAGATATCAGTCAAATCCAGGTGAAGAACACTGGACTTCTGTGAAATGTATCCTTAAGTACTTGAGAAGAACTAAGGATATGATGTTGGTCTTTGGTAATGGAGAACTCCAAGTCCAGGGATACACAGACTCGGACTTCATGTCCGATATAGATGATCGAAAGTCGACATCTGGCAGACTGTTTGTGCTGGAAGAGTTCCAAGCAAACGGTGATACCATCTCATCCGCGATTACCTTGAGAAAGGTTACGTTGAGGTCAAGAGAGTCAACTCCGCAGATAATGTGGCAGACCCACTTACAAAGCCGTTGGGCCAGCAGAAGATCGAAGCCCACCTTGAGAAGATGGGACTTAGACTTGTAGCCAATTGGCTTTAGGACAAGTGGGAGATTGTTAGATATATGTGCCCTAGAAGCCAGAATTGGCTGACACTTGTAATACACTTCTAGGGGCAAAATTATAATTTTGACTATAATTAATGAAATGGGTTATTTTCTATCACACATGTGTATTTAGTGTCTGTGATACATCCTTTGAGTTAATGGTAATGATAATTCATATTTTCAAGAGTTGAAAATTTAAGACATGAATAATCATTATTAACTCATAAACAGCTCCCGACCATAGGATCATCACGAGGATGGTGATTGATCCGGAAGGTTGGTGTACGATCGCTTCTCTTTAGTAGATGAGTCTTGAGTCTACGGTGTGGAGACACCGGAGCGAGAGTACAGGTACTCGTTAGAGAACGAGGGCACTGAGCGTGACCACCTCGAGTAGTCATTAGGGAGTCTACCTTCTCGTCAATGACTGACTCGATGCTGCAGTAGTGTGTCTGGTTCTTTGACCTGAGATGCATCGGCAGTTCACCTTGAGGGTGTTATAGTTTGACTACACCATTACTCGGTCTCCTAGCCATATGGAACCCTGAGGTGTATGTTGGCTATAGCATGTTCATTGTAGGAACTGGATTGCATCAAGATGGAATCTATCTACCTCGGTGGTAGAGGAGTAGCCCTATGATGATCATGAGAATCAAGTCCAGAAAGCCCATGGCCATGGTAGAGTGAAATAATAGAAAGAGTTTCTATTTAGATTTTCACATTGGACTCGAATCGAATGATTACATCATATGACAGAGACTAGGGTTTGACGAGTTCACCTTAACCCTAATCTGATCGGGGCTCAAGATAGAAGAACTTGAATCACACAGGTAGCTGCACCAAGAGGTTCGCATTCAGCTCTGATGGGTTGCCACCATATACTGCTAGGTGTCACTGGTGGATTTTGGGAGCAATTAGAATGATTTAGATGATCGATCATTCTAGCTGTTCGAATCAGAAGAGTTCTGATCCATCGAAAGGAGTTTCGATGATGTCTATGATAGAGATCATGACATATCCCATTACCATACAGAACTGAACCTAACTGGGTCACACAAACAAGGGTTTGAATCTGGTGATCATCAATTGAACTGATCTAGTTCAATTGATCTGAATGAGATTCAATTAGGTTCAAGGAAATCGTGCTAGCACTCGATTGAACCTAACGTTCTTCTTTTACTATCATAAATAAGTTGTCCTGACTGAGCCAAAGGAGTTTGTGCTCAATCAGAGGCCTTCATATGGTCTGACTGGAGGTTGTCCAAGTCAGAATAGGTTGTCTTATTTGTAAGACATTACCTGCCATTTTTGGTCACCTGCCATTTCTTGTTCTTTGACTTTGGTCAAAAGTCTACCTTTGACTGGTCAAACGTTGACCATTCACCCTTTGACTTTTGACCACATGTCATGCACCTATTGGAGAGCTGGTGGGGGCCTGTCCCCCTGCCAGAACCTGGCAAGGAGAAGGGCGCACGCCAAGGGTGGCGTGAGCCCAAGTAGGAGGCGCCTAGGAGTCCTTGTTGGACAAGGACTCCACCTCCCTTTTGGATTCCAATCAGAGTTCTACTAAGAATCCAGTTTGACTGGTCTTAGGCGCCCTCTAAGGAGGAATCCAGGGGTCTCTATTCCAACCAATCAGATTTAGATCTGATTTCACAAAGGGTTGTGATTGGTTGAGAGGAAGAGGAGTTGGATCACAAGAGGTCTATAAATAAGACCCTGCGCCCAACCCTAATTCTAAGTGAAAGAGAGATTTCCCACGCCCCAAGGCTGCCTCTCCCCTCCTTCTCCATGCCATAGTCTCTTCTCCCCTTGCTCTCCACGTCCAAAAGGTGTTTTGGACTTTGGTTGGTGCGATTCAGATCAAGGAAAGGCGATCAAAAGCAAGAAGGCTGCGCTGCTGCAAAAGGACGACTGCAGATCTTCAAAAGAGTTTTGAAGATCCTCCAGATCAGATCCAGATCTGATTTTTGGAGGTGTGATAGAGAAGAAGAGGATCTCCAGATCCAACCCGAGTGGATACCGGTAGAGGCCAGGCGCTTGCGTGGCTAAGATCCAGAACCTTCCGCTGCAATCAGGATCATCTACAGGGTAATAGGATTACCCAAATCAGGTAAATTGAATTTGATTTAATTTATCTTGTTTTATTTTATTTATTAAAATAATAAGAATCAGATCTGAAACATATCAAGATCTGATTGAGATCAAGAAAAAATTTTGGAAATATATCTCTTGATCTAATTAGATCTGGACGAACCTGGACTGGGAAATTAGAATTTCCCTTCAGATATCAGATATCGACTCTAAGAAATGGTTAGAGGCAATGAAGTCAGAAATTGACTCGATGCAGTCAAACCAAGTCTGGACGTTGGTAGATCCACTAGAAGGTATGTACCTATTGGGTGTAAATGGATCTTCAAGAGAAAGATTGGTGCAGATGAAAATGTGGAGACATTCAAAGCTAGATTAGTGGCAAAAATTATAGTCAATGCGAAGGCATTAACTACCAGGATACCTTTTCGCCAGTAGCTATGCTAAAATTCATTCGCACATTGCTTGCTATTGCAGCCTATTTTGATTATGAAATATAACAAATGGACATGAAAACGACATTATTAAATGGATATCTTGAGGAAGATATCTATATAGAACAGCCCTTAGGTTTCACATCCAGTGATGATGATCACAAATTTTGCAAGCTACAAAGGTCCATATATGGACTTAAGCAAGCATCTTGGAGCTGGAATACTCATTTTAATGATATAATCAAAATATTTGGTTTCATCAAAAATTAGGAGGAGCCATGTGTCTTCAAAAAGATCAGTGGGAGCATTATTATCTTTCTCGTATTGTACGTGGATGACATCCTCCTTATCGGAAATAATATTTCCATATTGACCATAGTTAAAATATGGTTATCTAAAGAATTCTCCATGAAAGACCTAGGAGAAGCATCCTTTATTTTGAGAATTAAGATCTATAGAGATAGACTGAATAGGATGCTAGGACTTTCAAAGAAGATGTACATAGAGGAAGTGCTAAAGAGGTTTAGCATGGAAAACTCTAAGAGGGATTTGGTACCCTTCAAACATGGCATTCATCTTTCCAAGAAGATGTGCCCCAGCACACCTAAGAAAATAGAATGCACGAGCAAGATCCCTTATGCTTCAGCAATAGGGAGCCTCATGTATACCATGTTATGTACACGACCTGATATAGTCCATGCTATGAGTGTCACAAGCAGATATTAGTCAAATCTAGGTGAAGAACACTGGACTTCTGTGAAATGTATCCTTAAGTACTTGAGAAGAACTAAGGATATATTATTGATCTTTGGCAATGGAGAACTCCAAGTCCAGGGATATAAGGACTCAGATTTTATTTTCGATATAGATGATCAAAAGTCGACATCTGGGAGTCTATTTTTATGCAATGGAGGAGCTGTCAGTTGGAAGAGTTTCAAGCAGACAATAATAGTAGATTCCACCATGGAAGCAGAATATATCACTACGTCAGAAGCTACGAAGGAGGCATTCTGATACAAAAAGTTTATTATAGAGATCAAAGTGATGCCATCAGATGCCATTTCTCTGTACTGCGATAACAATGGTGCCATAGCTCCTGCTAAGGAGCCGAGGTCTCACCAGAAATCCAAGCACATCGAGCGGTGATATCACCTTATCCGCGATTATCTCGAGAAGGATTATGTCGAGGTCAAGAGAGTCGACTCCGCAGATAATGTGGCAGACCCACTTACAAAGCCATTGGGCTAGTAGAAGATCGAAGCTACATTGAGAAGATGGGACCTAGATTTGTAGCCAATTGGCTTTAGGTCAAGTGAGAGTTTGTTAGATATGTGTGCCCTAGAAGCCAAAATTGGTTGACACTTATAATACACTTCTAAGGGCAAAATTATAATTTTGACTATAAATAATAAAATAAATTATTTTATATCACATAAGTGTATTTAGTTTCTATGATACATCCCTTGAGTTAATGGTAATGATAATTCATATTTTTAAGAGTTGAAAATTTAAGATATGAATTTTCATTTATTAACTCATAAAATACTCCTGACCGTAGGATCATCATGAGGATGGTGATTGATCTGGAAGGTTAGTGTACAATCACTTCTTTATAGTAGATGAGTCTTAAGTCTATGGTGTAGAGACACTAGAGCGAGAGTATAGGTACTCGTTAGAGAACGAGGGCACTGAGCGTGACCATCTCGAGTAGTCATAAGGAAGTCTACCTTCTCGTCGATAATTGACTTGATGTTGCAGTGGTGTCTCTAGTTCTTTGATCTGAGATACATCGACAGTTTATCTTGATGGTGTTATAGTTTGACTACACCATGACTCGGTCTTCCAGCCATTCGGAACCCTGAGGTGTATGTTGGCTATAGCATGTTCATTATAAAAATTGGATTGCACCAAGATGGAATCTATCTACCTCGGTAGAAGAGGAGCAGCCCTATGATGATCATGAGAATCAAGTCCATAAGCCCATGGCCATGGCACAGTGTGAAATAATAGAAAGAGTTTCTATTAAGATTTTCACATCGGACTTGAATCGAATGATTAAATCATATGATAGAAATTAGGGTTTGACGAGTTCACCTTAATCCTAATCTGATCGGGGCTCAAGATAGAAGAACTTAATCACACAAGTTGCTGCACCGAGAGGTTCATTTTTAGTTTTGATGGGTTGCCACCATACGCTACTAGGTGTCCATGGTGGATTTTGGGAGCAACAAAAATGATTTAGATCATCGATCATTCTAAGTTGTCTGAATCAGAAGAGTTCTGATCCGTAGAAAGGAGTTTCGATGATGTTGATGATGAAGATCATAACATATCCTATTACCATAAAGAATTGAACCTACCTAGATCACACAAATAAGGATTTGGATCTGGATATCATCAATTGCACTAATCCAGTTCAATTGATTTGAATAAGATTTAATTAGGTTTAAGGAAATTGTGCTTGCACATGATTGAGCCTAACGTTCTCCTTTTTCTATCATAAAAGTTGTCTCGACTGAGCCAAATGAGTTTGTGCTCACTCAGGTACCTTTATCTGGTCTGACTGGAGCTTGTCCAAGTTAGAAAAAGATTGTCTTAATTTATGAGATAAATTTGAGACAATACCTGCCATTTTCCATGACCTGCTAATTCCTATCCTTTGACTTTGGTCAAATATTGATCTTTGACCTTTGGACATCTGCCCATGTGTCATACACTTTTTGGAGAGTAGATAGGGGCTTGTCCCCTCTCTAGAAATTAGAAAGGAGAGGGCGCATGCCTAGGATGGCATGCGCCCATGGATAGGGACGCTGGAGTCCCATACGGATGGGACTCCAGGTTGCTTCTCGATTTCTACTTAGGTGGCCCTTGGATATCTACTTTGACTAGTCTTAGGCACCATCTAAGAATGAACTTATGAGTTTCTCATTTGATTAGATCAAGTGATGTCATTCCACCAATCAGATTTAGATTTGATTGCATTAAGCAACGTGATTGGCCGGGGTGATGCAACACTGCATGGCGCAGTAGAGTCTATAAATAGACCCTGTCTATGCCCACATAAAAGATCTCCTCCTCTTAGCCATGCCCCAAGACTGCCCCTCTTCCTTCTCTAAGCCACTATTTGGCCCTCTCTCTCCTCTCCACGCCCAAGAAAGTTGGGCCTTCAGATTAGTGCGAGTCAGGCAAGAAAAGACTGACGAAAAAGGAAGAAGGCAGCACTACTGCAGAGACGACGGGTGATCTTCAAAAGAAGTTTTGAAGATCCTCCAAATTAGATCAAGATCTAATTTTTGGAGAAAAGAAAGAGAAGGAGAAGATCTCTAGATTCAGTCCAACTGGATATCGATAGAGGCCAGGCACTTGCGTGGCTAGATCCAGAACCTCAAGCCTTCTGCAGGATCATCAACGGGTAATCAAATTACCCAGAATCAAGGTAAAATTAATTCAAAATTAATTTAATTTTATTTTCTTATTTATTAGATCATAAAATTAGATATGAAAAGTGTCAGATCTAATTAGGATCTAAGAGAAAATTTTTAAAATATGCCTCTCAATCCAATCAGATTTAAATGAACCTAACCCAGAAAATCAGGATTTTCCTTCACCTTTGCAGCTTGCAAACCTTGTGATCATCATTACTGGATGTGAAACCTAGCTGCTATTCCATATAGATATCTTCCTCAAGATATCCATTTAAGAACATCATTTTCATGTTCATTTGCCATATTTCATAATCAAAATAGGCTGCAACAGCAAGCAATGTGCGAATGGATTTTAGCATAGCTACTGGCGAAAAGGTATCTTGATAGTCAATGCCTTCGCATTGACTATAACCTTTTGCCACTAATCTAGCTTTGAATGTCTCCACATTCCCATCTACACCAATCTTTCTCTTGTAGATCCATTTACATCCAATAGGTACTATACCTTCTGGTGGATCTACCAAGGTCCAGACTTGGTTTGAGTGCATCGAGTCAATTTCTGACTTCATTGTCTCTAACCATTTCTCGGAGTCGATATCCGATTGTCTCATTATAGGTTTTAGGATCATCACCATGAACCCCATTACCTACGAGGAACATTTCTTCTACATCCTTTGAAATAAGACCTAAGTACCTCTCAGAGGGATGGAAAATTCTTTTCGATCTACGAGGTGGAGGTAGTGTATGGATTGGCTCAACCTAATTTGGTTCTATTTGGTCCTTAGCTCGTTGCTCTTGTGAGACTTTCTCTTCGAGCTTACTTTGCTTTCCTATGCTGCTATCTTGAATAAACTACTTTTCAAGAAAGATGGCATGTCGACTCACAATCACATTGTGATCTTCTGGAATGTAGAAATAATATCCTAATGACTCTTTAGGATATCCTATGAATCGAGCTCTAAAGGATCTAAAGTCTAACTTGTCCGCTTGTTATCTTTTGACATGAGCTGGACAACCCTAAATTCTGAGATGACTCAGACTTGGTTTCTTACCATGCCATATCTCATACGGTGTGGTAGAAACGGTTTTAGAAGGAACCCTATTCAGTAAGTATATTGCAGTTAACAAATAGTATCCCCAAAGAAAATCAAGGAGGTCTGTGAAGCTCATCATGGATCGGACCATATCTAATAGGGTCCGATTCCTCCATTCTGAAATCTCTATTGAGTTGAGGTGTTCATGGTGGAGTCCATTGAGAGACTATGCCATTTTCCTTGAGATAGTCCAGGAATTTCCCGACTAAGGTATTCACCTCCTCGATCTGATCGAAGAACCTTAATGGATTTTTCAGTTTGCTTTTCTACTTCATGTCTGAATTCTTTGAACTTTTCAAAAGCTTCAGACTTGTGTCTCATAAGATACACATACCCATACCTAGATAAATCATCAGTAAAGGTTATGAAGTAGACAAAGTTGCCTCTAGCCGGCACATCAAATGGGCCACACACATCAGTATGTACTAGGGCAAGAAGATTCGTGGCCCTTTCCCCATGTCCTACAAAAGGGAGCTTAGTCATTTTGCCATGAAGACAGGATTCACAAATTGGATATGACTCGAAAGTCAACGGACTCAATAGCCTAATTTTCTCCAATTTGTTAACCCTATCTTCTGCTATATGACCTAATCTTAGGTGCCATAGATACCTATCATTAGGACTATCCCTAGGCTCATTTTTGATTTTATGGCATTCACATTTTGCTCGAAATTAAAAATAGATACATCAACATGTAACTGATAAAGACCGTTAATAAGGAAACCACTTGCAATTTTATTTCTTTCATAAAGAATGTTACAATGGTCCTTAAGAAAACTAATTACATAGCCTTCTAATATGCAAGGCAAGAAATAGAAATCAAATTCCTGCTTGCTGCAGGTACATAATAACAGTCTTTTAATACTAAGTCTAAACCAGATGGTAGTCGAAGAGGGTATGTTTCCCACGGCCACGGCAGCAACTCTTGCTCCATTTTTGATGCGCAGGATCATCTCACCATCCCTCAGCCTCCTGCTATCCTCAAGACCCTGCATGGAAGTGCACAAGTGAGCACTAGAACTAGAGTCAAGCACCCAACTGGATGCAGAAGAAACCATAAGGTTAGACTCAATAACGAGCATACCTCCAGAAGGACCTGCCTTCTTTTTCTTTAGGGTGGCTAGGTAAGTAGGGCAGTTCCACTTCTAGTGGCCATCATTGTTGCAATGGAAATACTTTCCTTTGTCAGAGGCCTTCTTCTTCAGCTCTATCTTTTTCTTCTTTCCTCCTTCCACCTTCTGCTTTTTCACAGACTTCTTCTTCTTTCCAAAAGACTTTCTCTTGGAAGAAGTCCATTCCATAGCAAGCACTGAGCCTTTAGAACCTTTCATGGAAAGCTCAGCGGTAACCAGCATATTCATAAGTTCGGCCAAGGAGTTTTGAAGTTTATGCATATGGTAGTTCATGATGAACTGCCCATACACATCAGTCAAGGATTGTAGAATTATATCATTCTGCAGATCCAAGTCCAACCTCACTCCGAGCTTCTCAAGCTCTTCCATGTCCTTGATCATCATCAGACAATGATCTTGGACTGACTGTCCATCATGCATCTTAGCCTTGAATAGTCATTTAGTGACTTGATACTTGGCTGCGAATCTGTTCACCAAACATCTCCTATAGGTGAGCCAACGTTTGGCGAGCAGTCCTGATATTTTCATGTTGGTGCTGAAGTTTATCAGACATCGAGCCCAATATGTAGTATCTAACATTGTTATCATCATCTGTCCACTTATCCAAAGATGCTCTCTGCTCAGCGGATGGACGAGCTGGTAAGGTGGGACGGTCCTGGTCCAGTATAATAGTTAAGTTCTCGGAACCCAAAATGATTTTGAAGTTCTGGAGCCAATCCTTGTAATTTGGTCCGGTCAGTCTGTGGGTGTCCAGGATTCGTGCTAGTGGGTTGGATGCAGACATTTTTCTGTATAGAGTCAAAGCTTCTAGTTAGATATTGTAATTAAGACTTAACCAATTTATTTAGAAATTTTATTTTTAAAATAAATTAGCTTCCACTATTTTCTCAGATCTCTACACTCACTCAATAGAGATGCAAAAATCTCCATGATTGCTGATTTCTAGTGGGTGGTGTAGTCCCACCGACTTACTCACCACCTCACCTAACAGTTATTGGTGATGGATTGCCAATAAGTGAACAACTCTTATTCAATGATTCTCTAATCACGGTGCATCCTAACTTGATCTCTAATTCATGAATCTCACTGTGTCCAAAATATTGATCCACTCCTTAGTTAAGTCAGATCCACCATTTGCATAGATTGGATTCCTAATTGAGTCTCTCATCGTATCTAGAATATTGAGCCCAATTCATCCTCCAGAGCCCGTAGCATCCAATGCCTAATAGATATGGTTGCATCTTTTCGGTGCAACTGAGCCACTGTAACCAATCGAGAACCATCAACCCCGAAAAGGGCCCGCACATCTATAATGGTGGAAGACCTTAAACTTAATCATTTCTTAGGAAGATTTGATTTAGGTCTCTTTAAACTAGACTTGACATAGTCATAACCATTATGGCTAACCTAGTGGCATGGGTTTGCTCGGATTATTGACCACCTCAGATCAAAACTGAGTCAACAAACATGATTAGGTAAGTGAGATTGGTGGAAGGAATATGCCATTAACTCAACAAGAGAGCATTTGAGTCGAGAGCTCCCAATTAAAAACCAGTCTGTCGTATCTGCCAAACTTACCTTAGACACTAAATTATTGAGCTAGAATCAATCAGATTAGCCTACAATCTGGACTCTAACCACTAAGCCTAATTACGTCTTAGCTTGATCGATCACTCACATGACTCGATCTTGACCCAGACTTTCCTATTAGGCTGGTCAATTTAAGCATTGTTGATCCCATTTAACCAACTCTTGATTCGGTTTGATCAACCGCTAGACCTAATTGAGCTACCCAAGCCAGAACCCAATTGTATGGACATGTCCTTCATCTAAAAATTCTCAATTTTAGATCTAATACATTTCATAATCTTAATTCACAATTAAGTTTAGGGTTCATAAATAAAACATGTAAATAAGATCCTAGGGTTTCAGGATCTAGGGTTTTACAGAAAGTAAGTTTTTAATTTTTGATTAAGAATGAACATGCAGCACCCCTATACATCATAAGAACACCCCATTGAATGGGAGGAGAGGGTCTTTATATCCTACTTTATTCTTATGACCGGATGGCCAAGAGGAATGCCTTAATCAGAAATACTACTAATCTACAAAAAGTAATTAGATCTAAGCATATATCTCATATAAGAAAATTAATCTAATTAAAATATGTTTTGTATACATCATATCATGCATATTTTTTAGATCTAAATTATCTTATAATCATCTAAAAAATTAAATTTAAATTTGATCCCATCAAATAAAATTTAATCTAGACCCTTTTGTAGGACTATTCTACAACTAGTCTAAGCATGCAACTATCATATCTCATATGAATAAATTAAATTTATTTTATTTTCTATTTTTATATTTAATTATAATATTTATAAGATTAGAAAATAATAAATAAATAAATTTTAAAATTATATTTAATCAAATAAAAATTATGATTATACTAGACTACACATAGAATAATTCTATTCCTAGTCCAGTTATGTATCTCATACATATTAGATCTAGATTAATTAATTTTAATATTCTAATTTTTTAATTTTAGATCTAATCACATCTTTTATGATATCTAAAATCATGAATTTATTAGATTAAATTAGATCTAAATAAATTTTATGGAAACCTGACTCTGATACCAGTTAAAGTGGAAATCCTAATTTTCTATGTCAGGTTCGTTCAAATCTGATTGGATCAAAAGGCATATTTTAAAAATTTTTACTTAGATCCAAATTAGATCTAACATTTTTCAAATCTAATTTTATGATCTGATAAATAAAAAAAATAAACTAAATTAAATCTAAATTAGTTTTACCTTGATATGGGTAATCCAATTACCCGTTGATGATCTGCTGATGGCCTGAGGTTCTGGATCTAGCCATGTAAGCGCCTAGCCTCTATCCATATCCACTTGGGTTGGATTTCAAGATCTTCTCCTTCTTTATCATATCTCTAAAAATCAAATTTGGATCTGATTTGGAGGATCTTTGAAACTCCTTCTGAAGATCAGCAGTCATCTCTGCAACAGTGCTGCCTTCTTCCTTTCTCGTCAGACTTTTCTTGCTTGAATCGCACTAATCTGAAGCCCAACTATCCTTGGGCATGGAGAGGAGAGAGAGGATCAAAATGGTGGCATGGAGGAGAGAGAGGAGCAGCCTTGGGGCATGGCTAGGAGAAAGTTCTATCTAAGTTGGGCGCAGATAGGTCTTTATATAGACCCTGCTGCACCATGCAGTGCCACATCACCCTGGCCAATCACATTGCTTTATGCAATCAAATCTAAATCTGATTAATAGGATAACATCACCTGATCCAATCAGATGAGAGACCTATAGATTCATCCTTAGGTGGCACCTAAGACTGGTCAAAGTCTATAGGTGAGGGTCACCTAGTTTGAATCCAAGAAGCAACATGGAGTCCCATCCATATAGGACTCCAAGCATCCCTATCCATGGGCACATGCCATCCTAGGCATGTATCCCTTCCTTTCCAAAATCTGGTAAGGGGACAAGCCCCTATCTGCTCTCTAATAAATGCATAACACATGGGTAGATGTCCAAGGGTCAAAGGTCAACGTTTGACCAAAGTCAAAGGACAAGAATTAGCAAGTGACAAAAAATGATAGGTATTATCTCAAATTTATTTTATAAATTAAGACAACCCTTTTCTAACTTGAACAGGCTCTAGTCAGATCAGGTGAAGGTACCTTAGTGAGCACAAACTTATTTGGCTCGATTGAGACAACTTTTGATGATAGAAAAGGAGAATGTTAGGTTCAATCGTGTGCTAGCACAATTTTCTTGAACCTAATTAAATCTAATTCAAATCAATTGAAATGGATTAGTCCAATTGATGATATCCAGATTCAAACCCTTATTTGTGTGACCCAGTTAGGTTCAGTTCTGTAGTAATGAGATATGTCATGATCTCCATCATCAACATCATCAAAACTCCTTTCAATGGATCAGAACTCTTCTAATTCAGACAACTGGAATGATCGATCATCTAAATCATTCTAATTGCTTCCAAAATCCACCAGTGATACTTAGCAGTATATGGTGGCAACCCATCAAAATATAAAATGAACCTCTCGGTGTAGCTACTTGTGTGATTAAGTTGTTCTATCTTGAGCCCTGATCAGATTAGGGTTAAGGTGAACTCGTCAAACCCTAATTTCTATCATACGATTTAATCATTTGATTTAAGTCCGATGTGAAAACCTTAATAGAAACTCTTTCTATTATTTCATTCTCTACCATAGCCATGGGCTTATGGACTTGATTCTCATAATCATCATAGGGCTGCTCCTCATCCATCGAGGTATATAGATTCCATCTTGGTGCAATCCAATTCCTACAACGAACATGCTATAGCCAACATACACCTCAGAGTTTCGAATGGCTAGGAGATCGAGTTATGGTGTAGTCAAACTATAACACCCTCAAGGTAAACTGCCGATACACCTTAAGTCAAAGAATCAGACAGACCACTGCAGCTTTGAGTCAATCATCGATGAGAAGGTAGACTTCCTTATGACTACTCGAGGTGGTCACGCTCAGTGCCCTCATTCTCTAACGAGTACATATACTCTCGCTCCTGTGTCTCTACACCATAGACTCAAGCTTCATCTACTACGAAGAAGCGATTGTACACTAATCTTTTGGATCAATCACCATCCTCATGATGATCCTACGGTCATGAGCATTTTATGAGTTAATAAATGAAAATTCATGTCTTAAATTTTCAACTCTTGAAAATAAGAATTATCATTATCATTAACTCAAGGGATGTATCATAGACACTAAATACACATATGTGATAAAAAATAATCTATTTTATTATTTATTATCAAAATTATAATTTTATCCTTAGAAGTGTATTACAAGTGTCAGCCAATTCTAGCTTCTAGGGCACATATATCTAACAACTATAACACCCTCAAGGTGAACTGTCGATGCACCTCAGGTCAAAGAACCAGACACACCACTATAGCTTTGAGCCAGTCATCGACGAGAAGGTAGACTTTCTTATGACTGCTCGAGGTGGTCACGCTCAGTGCTCTTATTCTCTATCGAGTACCTGTACTCTTGCTCTGGTGTCTCTATATCATAGACTCAAGACTCATCTACTTAGAAAGAACTGATTGTACACCAATCTTCTGGATCATTCACCATCCTCATGATGATTCTACGATCGAAAGCATTTTATGAGTTAATAATAAAAATCATGTCTTGAATTTTTAACTCTTGAAAATAAGATTTATTATTACCATTAACTCAAAAGATGTATCACAGACACTAAATACACATTATGATAGAAAATAATCTATTTTATTATTTATAATCAAAATTATAATTTTATCCTTAGAAGTATATAACAAGTGTTAGCCAATTCTGGCTTTTAGGGCACACATATCTAACAAACTCCCACTTGACCTAATGCCAATTGGCTACAAATCTAAGTCCCATCTTTTTAAGGTGGGCTTCGATCTTCTACTGACCCAACAACTTTGTAAGTGGGTCTGTCGCATTATCTACAGAGTGGACTCTCTTGACCTTGACGTAACTCTTCTCGAGATAATCGTGGATGAGGTGGCATCACCGCTTGATGTGCTTAGATTTTTGATGAGACCTCAGCTCCTTAGCAAGGGCTATGGTGCCATTATTGTCGCAGTATAGAGGAATGGCATCTGATGGCATCACTTCAATCTCTACGGTAAACTTCTTGTACCAAAATGCCTCCTTCGCAGCTTCTGATGCAGTGATGTATTCTGCTTCCATGATGGAATCTGCTATCACTATCTGCTTGAAATTTTTTCAACTGATAGCACCACCATTGCACACAAACAGACTCTCAGATGTCGACTTTCGATCATCTACATCGAACATAAAATTCAAGTCTGTATACCCATGGACTTGAAGTTCTCCATTACCAAAAACTAACAACATCTCCATAGTTCTTCTCAAGTACTTAAGGATATATTTTACAGAAGTTCAGTATTCTTCACCTAGATTCGACTGATATCTGCTCGTGACACTCACAGCATGGGCTATATCTGGTCATGTACATAACATGGCATACAAGAGGCTCCCTATTACTGAAGCGTAAGGGATCTTGCTCATATGTTCAATCTCCTCAGGTGTGCTAGGGCACATCTTCTTGGAAAGATGAATGCCATGTCTGAAGGTTACCAAACCCCTCTTAGAGTTTTCCATTCTAAACCTTTTTAGCACTTCCTCTATGTACATCTTCTGTGAAAGTTCTAGCATCCTATTTGGTCTATCTCTATAGACCTTAATTCCTAAAATATAGGATGCTTCTCCTAGATCTTTCATGGAGAATTCTTTGGATAACCATATTTTAACTGTAGTCAACATGGGAATATCATTCCTAATAAGGAGGATATCATCCACATATAATATGAGGTAGACAACAGTGCTCCCACTGACCTTTTAGAAGATACATGGTTCCTCCTCGTTCTTGATGAAACCAAACAATTTGATGACATCATTGAAACGAGTATTCCAGCTCCGAGATGCTTGCTTAAGTCCATATACGGACCTTTGCAGCTTGCATACTTTGTGATCAGCATCACTGGATGTGAAACCTAGTGGCTATTCGGTATAGATGTCTTCCTCAAGATATCCATTTAAGAATACCATTTTCACGCCTATTTGCCATATTTCATAATCGAAATAGGCTACAATAGAAAGCAATATATGAATGAATTTTCGCATAGCTACTAGTGAAAAAGGTATCCTGATAGTCAATGCCTTCGCATTGACTATTCTCTTTTGCTACTAATCTAGCTTTGAATATCTCCACATTCTCATCTACACCAATCTTTCTCTTGTAGATCCATTTACACCCAATAGGTACTACATCTTCTGGTGGATCTATCAAGGTCCAGACTTGGTTGGAGTGCATCGAGTCGATTTCTGACTTCATTGCCTCTAACCGTTTCTCAAAGTCGATATCCGATATCACCTCATTATTGATTTTGGGATCATCACCATGAATCTCATTACCTACGAGGAACATTTTCTCTACTTTCTCTAAAATAGTACCTAAGTACCTCTCAGAAGGACGAAAAATTCTTTTTGATCTATGAGGTGGAGGAGGTAGTGATTGTATTGGCTTAACCTGATTTGGTTCCATTTGGTCCTTAGCTCATTGCTCTTGTGAGACTTTCTCCTCGAGCTTGATCTGCTTTCCAATTCTGCTATCTTGAATAAACTAGTTTTTAAGAAAGATGGCATGTTGACTCACAATCACATTGTGATCTTCTCGAATGCAGAAATAATATCCTAATGACTATTTAGGATATCTTATAAATCAAGCTCTAAAGGACCTAAAGTCTAACTTGTCCGCTTGTTGTCTTTTGACATGAGCCGGACAACCCCAAATTTTGAGATGACTCAGACTTGATTTCTTACCATGCCATATCTCATATGGTGTGGTAAAAATTTATTTTAGAAGAAACACTATTTAGTAAGTATATTGCAGTTAGCAGGCTATGTTCCTAAAGAAAATCAGAAAGGTCTGTGAAGCCCATCATGGATTGGACCATATCTAATAGGGTTCGATTCCTCCATTCTGAAACTCTGTTGAGTTGAGGTATTCCAGATGGAGTCCATTGAGAGACTATGCCATTTTTCTTGAGATAGTTCAGGAATTTCTGACTAAGGTATTCACCTCCTCGATCTGATCAAAGAATCTTAATAGATTTTTCAGTTTGCTTTTCTACTTCATGTCTGAATTCCTTGAACTTTTTGAAAGCTTCAAACTTGTGTCTCATAAGATACACATACCCATATCTAAATAAATCATCAATAAAGATTACGAAGTAGACAAAGTTGCCTCTAGCTGGCACATCAAATGGGCCACACACATCAATATGTACTAGGGCAAGAAGATCCGTGGCCCATTCCTCATGTCCCACAAAAGGAAGCTTAGTTATTTTGCCATGAAGATAAGATTCACAAATTAGATATAACTCAAAAGTCAACGAGCTCAATAGCTTGATTTTCTCCAATTTGTTAACCCTATCTTCTGCTATATGACCTAGTCTTAAGTGTCATAGATACCTATCATTTGGACTATCCCTAGGTTGTTTCATGGCATTAACATTTTACTCGATATTAAAAATAGATACATCAATATGTAATCGATAAAGATCGTTAATAAGGAAACCACTTGCAATTTTATTTCTTTCATAAAGAATGTTACAATGGTCCTTAAGAAAACTAATTATATAGCCTTCTAGTGTTAGGCATGAAATAGAAATTAAATTCCTGCTTGCTATAGGCACATAATAATAATCATTTAATACTAAGTCTAAACCAGATGGTAGTCGAAGAGGATATGTTCCCACGGCCACAGCAGTAATTCTTGCTCCATTTTTGATGCGTAGGATCATCTCACCATCCCTTAGCCTCCTGCTATCCTCAAGACCCTGCATGAAAGGGCATAAATGAGCACTAGAATCAGAGTCAAGCACCCAACTCGATGAAGAAGAAATTATAAGGTTAGACTCAATAACGAGCATATCTCCAGAAGGACCTGCCTCCTTATTCTTTAGGGTTGTCAAGTAAGTAGGGCAGTTTTGCTTCCAGTGGCCATCAGTGTTGCAATGAAAATATTTTCCTTTGTTAGCGGCCTTCTTCTTCAGCTCTACCTTTTTCTTCTTTTCTCCTTCCATCTTCTACTTTTTCACATACTTCTTCTTCTTTCTAGAAGACTTTCTCTTGGAAGAAGTCCATTCCATAGCAAGCACTAAGCCTTTAGAATCTTTCATAGAAAGCTCAGCAGTAACCAGCATGTTCATAAGCTCAGCCAAAAAATTTTGAAGTTTATACATATGGTAGTTCATGATGAACTACCCATATGCATCAGTCAGAGATTGCATAATTATATCACTCTACAGATCTAGATCCAACTTCACTCTAAGCTTCTCAAGCTCCTCCAAATTCTTGATCATCATCAGATAATGATCTTAGACTGATTGCCCATCATGCATTTTAGCCTTGAATAGTCATTTAGTGACTTGATACTTGGCTCCGCGATTCTATTCATTATCTTCATCCATCCACTTGTTAAGAGATGCTCTCTGTTCAGCAGATGGACAAGCTGATAAGGTGGGAGGGTCCTGGTCCAATACATGATTTAACTTCTCAGAACCCAAAATGATTTTGATGTTTTAGAGCCAATCCTTGTAATTAGGTGTAGTCAGTCTATGGGTGTCCAGGATACGTGCTAGTGGGTTCGACGTAGATATTTTTCTATAGATAGTCAGAGTTTTTAGTTTGATATTATAATTAAGACTTGACCAATTTATTTTGGAGTTTTATTTTTAAATAAATTAGCTCCCACTATTTTCTTGGATCCCTACACTTTCTCTATAAAGATGCAAAAATCTTCCTGATTAATGATTTCTAGTAGATGGTGCGGTCCCACTAACTGACTCATCACCTCACCTAATAGTTATTGGTGATGGGTTAGCCAATAAGTGAACAACTCTTGTCAATGATTCTCTAATCATGGTGCACCCAAACTTGATCTCTAATTCATGAATCTCATCATACCCAGAATATTGATCCACTCCTTAGTTAAGTCAGACCCACCGTTTGCACAGATTGAATTTCTAATTGAGTCTCTCACCATATCCAAAATATTGAGCCCAATCCATCCTCCAGTCCATAGCATTCAATGCCTAATAGACATGGTTGTGTCTTTTCGGTGCAACTGAACCACTGTAACCAGCCAAGAATAATCAACCCTGAGAAGGGCCCGCACATCTATAATGATGGTAGACCTTAGACTTAATCTTTTTTTAGGGAGATTTAATTTTGGTCTCATTATACTAGACTTGACATAGTCATAACCATTATGACTAACCTAGTGGCATGGGTTAGCTCGGATTATTGGCCACCTCAAATCAGGACTGTGCCAACAAATATGGTCATGTAAGTGAGACCAGTAGAAGGGATATGCCATTAACTCGATAAGAACGCATTCGAGTCGAGTAGCTCTCAATTAAAAATCAGTCGATCGTATCTGACAAACTTACCTTAGACACCAAATTATTGAGCCAGAACCAATCAGATTAGCCTACAATCCAGACTCTAACCACTGAGCCTAATTAGGTCTTAGCTTGATCGATTACTCATGTGACTCGATCTTGACCCAGACTTAATCCTATTAGGCTGGTCAATTTAAGCACTCTTGATCCCATCTAACCAACTCTTAATTCAGTTTGATCAACCGCTTAGAGCTAATTAAGCTACCCAAGCCCGAACCCAATTTTATGAACATGTCTTAGATCTTAAATTCTTAATTTTAGATCTAACATATTTCATAATCTTAATTCTTATTTAAGTTTAGGGTTCATAAATAAAACATGTAAATAAAATTCTAGAGTTTTAGGATCTAGGGTTCTGCAGAAAATAAATTTTTGATTTTTGATTAAGGATGAACGCTCAGCATCCCTATACATCATAAGAACACCCCATCAAATGGGAGGAGAGGACATTTAAATCCTACTTTTTCTTATGACCAGACGGCCAAGGGGAATGCCTTAATCAGAAATATAAAAAACTATAAAACTAGTTAGATCTACATCATATATCTTATATACAAAAAATTGATTTAACTATAAACATGTTTTGCATACATCTCATGTATCATATCATGCATGTTTTCATATCTAAATTATCTCATAATTTATCTAAAAAATTAAATTTAAATTGATCTCATAAAAATAAATTCTATTCTAGATAATTATGTAGAACTTTTCTACAACTAGTCTAAACATGCATGCATCATATCTCATATGAACTAAAAATTAAATAACTTTAATTTTTATTTTATAGATATTATTATAATATTTATAATATTAAAAAATAGTAAATAAATTAATCTAAAATTAGAACTTAATTAAATTAAATTATGATCATGCAAGACTATACATAGAATAATTTTATTCTACAACTAGTTATGCATCTTACAGAACTTAGATCTAAATTATTTAATTTTAATTTTTTTAATTTCAGATCTAATTACATATCATGTGATATCTAAAATTATTTAATTATTAAATTAAAATAAATTTAAATCAGATTTGAATAATTTATAAGAACCTGGCTCTGATATAAGTTGAAGGGATAACCTAGTTTTTCGGATCAGATTTGTTCAGATCTGATTGGATCAAGAGAGATATTTTAAAATTTTTTTATTTTAAATTTAGATCAAATATAAGACATTTTAGATCTAATTTATTAAATCTAATAAAATAAAATAAAAACAAATTAAATTAGATTTAATTTTGTACCTTATTGTTGGGTAGTCAAATTACCCTATGATGATCCTGCTGATTGTCTGAGGTTCTGAATCTAGCCATGCAAGTACCTAGCCTTTACCAGTATCCACTCAAGTTAGATCTAGAGATCTTCTTCTTTCTTATCACTTCTCTAAATATCAGATCTGAATCTGATTTGGAGGATCATCAAAACTCCTTTTGAAGATCGGGTATCATCTCTTCTAGCAGTACTGCCTTCTTCCTTTCTCATCATCTTTCTCTTGCCTGGATGGCACCAAACTGGAGCCCAAATTTCCTTGGACGTAGAGAGGAGAGAGGGGACCTGAAGATGTCATGGAGGAGGGAGAGGGGCAGCCTTGTGTCATGGGCAAAGATCTAAACTCTCTGAAACTAGGTGCAGATAGGGTTTATATAGATCCTAATGCGCCATGCAGTGCCACATCATCCCGGCTAATCACGTCACTTCATGCAATCAGGCCTAAATTTGATTCATGGGATGACAACACCTGATCCAATTAGATAAGAGCCTCTCTAAATCATCTTTAGATGAAGCCTAAGATTGGTCAAAGTTTAATCTTTGGCACCACCTAAGTAGAAACCCTAAAGTAATTGGAGTCCCATCTGTATGGGACTCTAGGTGCCTCTATCCATGGGCGCATGCCTCCCTAAGCATGCACCCCTAGTCCACCTACTTTCTAGTAGGTTGATTGGTCCAAAATCCATCTCCTATAGGTGCATGACACATGGATAGATGTCTAAGTGTCAAAGGTCAATGTTTGACCAAAGTCAAAAGACAAGAATTAGTAGGTGATAGAAAATGGCATGTATTGTCTCAAATTTATCTCATAAATTAAGACAACCCTTTTCTGACTTAGACAAATTTCAGTCAAACTAAGTAAAGATACCTAAGTGAGCACAAACACATTTGGCTCATTCAAGACAACTTAAAATGATAATTGAAGGAAAACATTAGACTCAATCATGTGCTAGCACAATTTCCTTGAACCTAATTGAATCTTATTCAAATCAATTGAACTGGGTTAGTCCAATTGATGATATCTAGATCCAAATCCTTGTTTGTGTGATCCAGTTAGGTTTAATTCTATATGGTAATGAGATATATCACGATCTCTATCATCGACATCACCAAAATACCTTTCGATGGATCAAATTTTTTTTGATTCAGACAACTAGAATGATCGATTATCCAATCATTCTAATTGCTCCAAAATCCATCAGTGACACCTAGCACGTATATGATGGCAACCCATCAGAACTGAAAATGAACCTCTTGGTGCAGTTACATGTGTGATTAAGTTTTTCTATCTTGAGCTCCGATCAGATTAGGGTTAAGATGAACTCATCAAACCATAATTTCTGTCATATGATTAAATCATTTGATTCAAGTCCAATATGAAAATCTTAATAGAAACTCTTTCTATTATTTCACTCTGCCATGGCCATAGGCTTATGGACCTGATGAAGGAAAATCCTGATTTCCGGTCCAGGTTCGTTCAGATCTGATTAGATCAAGAGATATATTTCAAAAATTTTCTCTTGATCTCAATCAGATCTTGATATATTTCAGATCTGATTATTATTATTTTAATAAATAAAATAAAATAAGATAAATTAAATTAAATTTAATTTACCTGATTTGGGTAATCCTATTATCCTGTAGATGATCCTGATTGCAGCGGAAGGTTCTGGATCTTAGCCACGCAAGCGCCTGGCCTCTATCGGTATCCACTTGGTTGGATCTGGAGATCCTCTTCTTCTCTATCACACCTCCAAAAATCAGATCTGGATCTAATCTGGAGGATCTTCAAAACTCTTTTGAAGATCTGCACGTCATCCTTTTGCAGCAGCGCAGCCTTCTTGCTTTTGATCGCCTTTCCTTGATCTGAATCGCACAACCTAAATCCAAAACACTTTGACGTGGAGAGCAAGAGGAGAAGAGACTATGGTGTGGAGAAGGAGGGGAGAGGCAGCCTTGGGGCGTATCTAATAGCATTGGAATTAGGGTTGGGCGCAGGGTCTTATTTATAGACCTCTTGTGATCCAACTCCTCTTCCTCTCAACCAATCACAACCCTTTGTGAAATCAGATCTAAATCTGATTGGTTGGAATAGAGACCCCTGGATTCCTCCTTAGAGGGCGCCTAAGACCAGTCAAACTGGATTCTTAGTAGAACTCTGATTGGAATCCAAAAGGGAGGTGGAGTCCTTGTCCAACAAGGACTCCTAGGCGCCTCCTACTTGGGCTCACGCCACCCTTGGCGTGCGCCCTTCTCCTTGCCAGGTTCTGGCAGGGGGACAGGCCCCCACCAGCTCTCCAATAGGTGCATGACATGTGGTCAAAAGTCAAAGGGTCAATGGTCAACGTTTGACCAGTCAAAGGTAGACTTTTGACCAAAGTCAAAGAACAAGAAATGGCAGGTGACCAAAAATGGCAGGTAATGTCTTACAAATAAGACAACCTATTCTGACTTGGACAACCTCCAGTCAGACCATATGAAGGCCTCTGATTGAGCACAAACTCCTTTGGCTCAGTCAGGACAACTTATTTATGATAGTAAAAGAAGAACGTTAGGTTCAATCGAGTGCTAGCACGATTTCCTTGAACCTAATTGAATCTCATTCAGATCAATTGAACTAGATCAGTTCAATTGATGATCACCAGATTCAAACCCTTGTTTGTGTGACCCAGTTAGGTTCAGTTCTGTATGGTAATGGGATATGTCATGATCTCTATCATCGACATCATCGAAACTCCTTTCGATGGATCAGAACTCTTCTGATTCGAACAGCTAGAATGATCGATCATCTAAATCATTCTAATTGCTCCCAAAATCCACCAGTGACACCTAGCAGTATATGGTGGCAACCCATCAGAGCTGAATGCGAACCTCTTGGTGCAGCTACCTGTGTGATTAAGTTCTTCTATCTTGAGCCCCGATCAGATTAGGGTTAAGGTGAACTCGTCAAACCCTAGTCTCTGTCATATGATGTAATCATTCGATTCGAGTCCAATGTGAAAATCTAAATAGAAACTCTTTCTATTATTTCACTCTGCCATGGCCATGGGCTTCTGGACTTGATTCTCATGATCATCATAGGGCTACTCCTCTACCACCGAGGTAGATAGATTCCCATCTTGATGCAATCCAGTTCCTACAATGAACATGCTATAGCCAACATACACCTCAGGGTTCCATATGGCTAGGAGACCGAGTAATGGTGTAGTCAAACTATAACACCCTCAAGGTGAACTGCCGATGCATCTCAGGTCAAAGAACCAGACACACTACTGCAGCATCGAGTCAGTCATTGACGAGAAGGTAGACTTCCTAATGACTACTCGAGGTGGTCACGCTCAGTGCCCTCGTTCTCTAACGAGTACCTGTACTCTCGCTCCGGTGTCTCCACACCGTAGACTCAAGACTCATCTACTAAAGAGAAGCGATCGTACACCAACCTTCCGGATCAATCACCATCCTCGTGATGATCCTATGGTCGGGAGCTGTTTATGAGTTAATAATGATTATTCATGTCTTAAATTTTCAACTCTTGAAAATATGAATTATCATTACCATTAACTCAAAGGATGTATCACAGACACTAAATACACATATGTGATAGAAAATAACCCATTTCATTAATTATAGTCAAAATTACAATTTTGCCCCTAGAAGTGTATTACAAGTGTCAGCCAATTCTGGCTTCTAGGGCACATATATCTAACACCTGATTCTTATGAACATCATCCGGCTACTCCTCATCTACCAAGGTAGATAGGTTCTCTCTTGGTGCGATCTAATTTCTATAATGAACATGCTATAGCCACATACACCTCAGGTTCAATGGTAGAAACCATCATGTGTAGCAAACTATAACCCAAGGTGAACTATCGATGCATCTCAAGTTAATGAACCAAACACACCACTGCAGCTTCGAGTCAGTCATCGACGAGAAGGTAGACTTTCTTATGATTGCTCGAGGTGGTCATGCTTAGTGCCCTCGTTCTCTAATGAGTATCTATACTCTCGCTCTGGTGTCTCTACACCATAGACTCAAGACTTATCTACTTATAAAGAAGCGATTGTACACCAATCTTTTGGATCAATCACCATCCTTATGATGATCCTAAAGTTGGGAGCATTTTATGAGTTAATAATAAAAATTATGTCTTGAATTTTCAACTCTTAAAAATAAGAATTATCATTACCATTAACTCAAGAGATGTATCACAGATACTAAATACACATTGTGATAGAAAATAACTTATTTTATTATTTATAGTCAAAATTATAATTATGCCCTTAGAAGTGTATAACAAGTGTCAGCCAATTCTAGCGTTTAGGGCACAAATATCTAATAGAAAATTTATAATTTTTAGATCTAATTAATTTCATAATCTTAGTTCATAATTAAATTTGGATTCATGAATAAAATATGTAATAAAATTCTATGATTTTAGGATCTAGGATTTTGCAGAAAATAAGTTTTGATTTCTGATTAAGGATGAACGTGCAGCACCACTCCACATCATAAGAACTCCCTATCGAATGGACGGAAAGGGTCTTTAAATCCTACTTTGTTCTTATGATTGGATGGCCAAGGAAAATGCCTTAATCAAAAATATATTTTCTAAAATAAAATAAGTTAGATCTAAATCATATATCATATATACAATTAAAGATCTAACTTATACATGCCTTGCATACTTCTCATGCATCATAACTCAATCAACCATGCATGCTTTCAGATCTAATATATCACATATTATATCTAAAAAATAGAATTTTAAATTTGATTACATCAAAATAAAACTATTCTAGATAGTTTATAGAATTATTCTATAACTAGTCTAAGCATACATCTTTCATATCTCATATGAAAAAAATAAAAATTAAAAACTTTATTTTCTATTTTTTAATTTTAGTTACAATAATTTTAATATTAAAAAGATAAAAATAAAATAGATCTAAAATTATATTTAATCAAATTAATAACATGGTTATACTAGACTACACATAGAATTATTCTATTCCTAGTCTAGTTGTGCATCTCATACATTATAGATCTAAATTGTATAATTTTTAATTTTTTTATTTCAAATCTTATCACATCTGATGTGACATCTAAATTTTTTTAATATCAAATTATAAATAAAAATTAAATTAGATCTAAAATAGATCTGAAGAACTACTAACCTGGCTCTGATACCAGTTGAAGGAAAATCTAATTTTTCGCCGTAAGATCATCCAGATTTGATGAGATTTGAGGCAGATATGTCTACAAAAATTTCTATGATCTAATCAGATCTAAGAGTTATCAGATCTAATTATGATTATCTAATATTAAAAATTAAAAATAAAATTAAATTAAATTTAATTTAAGTACATCATTAGATAATCTAATTATCCTACGATGATCCTGATCGTTCCAAAGGTTCTAGAATAAGCCAAACACATGCCTAGCCCCTACCAATATCTACATAGATAGGATCTAGATGCCTTCTCCTCATGAATCTTTTCTCTAACAATTAAATCTAAATTTGACCTATAGATCCTTCAAAAGGATCATGAATGCTGTGTGCTCATCTCAAGAACACCGTCATGTAGATGCTGAACTTTTCACCAATTTGCTTGGACCATCTACTCTGATTTGTGCCCAACTTTTTTGCATGTAGAAGAGGGAGAGAGAGAGGATCAGAGGGGGCATGGGATATGAAGGGACGACAGCAACTTTGACATGGAAAAATATTTCATGCGATGCTCTTCTCTTTGATGTGAGTAAAGATTTTATACTTTAAACCCAATGCCACATGGAGTCCCTATTTGACCAAATAACTATCTTATTTTAATCATTGGGTCTCAAGGACTTATTGTCCATGTAGAGCACTAGATCTCATCTAGTTTTCATGCAAAAAGCAATCAAAAAGGGGGCAGCATGAGTGATAAGGAAGAATCCATTGCACCTAGGACTCTTCCCTCAAGAGTTTATTCCAAATAAAACTCCATCAAAACCTAGTCTAGGCACCTCCATAAATCACAAAATTTGGCACACCTAAAATATGACTCGAGCACTATCACATATCCAAAAATTAGAGTAAAATGATATTCAAAGAATATTTTAGAAGCATCCGATCAGGTGACCCTCAATTCTCTCAAATATGTCAACTTTTGACCCAAGTCCAATTGTACTAGGAATGGATTTAATTTCTAAAATTAATCTAACCTGAACTAGTTCTAGTGAAATAAAAATAAACTCATTCAAGATATATGAATGAGTCAAATCAAATTTGACTCAATTGTGATGAATCAAAAAGATTACAGAAGGAGAAAGCTGGGCTCAATCACGTGCTAGCACGATAACCTTAAACCTAATTGGATCTAATCCAAATCAATGTTGCTCAATTGATAAAATCTAGACCCAAACTCTTATTTATATGTCCTAGTTAGGTTTAGTTTTGTATGGTAATGAGATATATCATGATCTCTATCATCGACATTATCGATACACCTTTCGATGGACCAGAACTTTTCTAATTCATACAATTAGAATGATCGATCATCAAAATCATTCTAATTGCTTCCAAATCTATCAGTGATACCTAGTAGTATATGGTGAAAATCCATCGAAACTAAAAATGAACCTCTTGGTGTGGCTACCAGTGTGATTGGGTTCTTCTATCTGGTGCCCTAACATGATTAGGGTTAAGGTGAATTCATCAAACCCAACATCCACCATATGAATTAATCATTTAACTCGAGTTCAATGTGAAACCCTACTAGAAACTTTTTCTCTCATCTCCACACTGCCATGGCTATAGGCTTAAGGACTCAATCTTATGATTATCATAAGGCTACTCATTTACCAAGATAGATAGATCCCCTATTGGTGCAATCCAATTCCTATAATGAATATGCTATAGCCAACATACACCTCAAAATTCTAAATGGCTAGGAGACCGAGTTATGGTGTAGTCAAACTATAAAATCCTTAAGGTGAACTATCGATGCACCTCAGATCAAAGAACTAGACACAGCACTACAGTATCGAACTAGTCATCGATGAGAAGGTAGACTTTTCTATGACTGCTCGTGGTGGTCATGCTCAATGCCCTCGTTCTCTAACGAGTACTTATACTCTTGCTCTGGTGTCTCCACACCATAGACTTATGACCCATCTATCCTAAAAAAGTGATCATACACAAACCTTCTAGATCGATCACCATCCTCGTGATGATCTTACGTTCGGAAGCAGTTTATGAGTTAATTATGAAAATTCATGTCTTAAATTTTTAACTCTTGAAAATATGGATTATCATTACCATTAACTCAAAAGATGTATCATAGACACTTTAAATACACACTATGATAAAAAATAATTTTTTTATTAATTTATAATTAAAATTATAAAATTATCCTTAGAAGTGTATTATAAGTGTTTCGCCAATCTGGCTTCTAGGGTATACATCTAACAACCACTTGCTAGTTTTGGTCAATTCAAAACTAATTTCAAAACCACCAGATATTGGGGCATCAGACTTCTTATTGGCATGAGAAATCTCATGCCAATAATCAAGAAAAAAGGCATGGGCTTTTATTTCTTGGTGCAAGGGATTAAGAGGAGTCCTAGTTCAACTAGGACTCGCTAATGAAGGCTAGGTCAAATCTAATTTATTAAATCCATTGAACTAGGATTAATGCAACCTAATTAAAGATGATCCTTGTCTAACTAGGAGATCAATTAAATTTGATTAAATTTGATTTAAATCTAATTTAAATCTTAACTCAATTAAAAATTAGGTGCACTTAAATCCTAATCAAATCGAAAATCAATCTTTCTTATAATTGGCTTATCTCATAAATCAATTAAACTTGACCTAATCAAGTATAAACTAATTCTAATTAAATCTAATTTAACTAAACTTGATCTCAGTCTGATTATTTAATTAAATTAAGTCAATTAGTAATCCAATTGCTAATTAATCCTCCTACAATACTTGCACTTGATCAATCATCAATCGTATTGATGATTCAATTATTGAATGATTTTTAATCATCAATCAACCATCCAATCAGGTAGAAACCTCATATGTGTATGATCCCATAGGTTCGAACCTAAGATAATAGCATAAAAACTAATTTTTGTACTAATGGAAATGACCATCTAGTAATGATACCCCACGTCCGAATAGGTCGAATGTATGCAAAGCAATATTTTTAGAACCATGGCCTATGGTTACCATATAATTCATCACTTTGATCAATAATACTCCATACGACTTCGAGTTAGCTATCATCACTCATAAAAGACATCTATATTTTGTTTTAAAATTTTGCAAATCTTGTGACTCCTCACGATGATTATCTAGACCTAGATTTTGCTAAATTAAAATATGGCAAGACATTCACTCCTGAAGTTAATCAGGAGTGGTTATTAAAATTTTAACTTATACACTGACTCTATAAGTACTTGACTACATCCAAAATTTTTTTGATCTATATTAGAAATACAGATAGTCCGACATCAAAATACAGTGAGTTGCTTCTAAGTCACTACGATGATCTCAGGTCAAAGAAATACTGATATCCATTGACCTTTACTTGCTACTCTTAATAGTAGAGTGTTACATTGATCATGTTTAGTGTAAATATACTCCTATATCTAACCTACATGCTACACACCATTTGGTTATGAGGACAATCACCGTATATGACATATAATGACTTATACTCGATAAGTTATCATCCTTGTTAATAACTTATCATTTGATCGTGAATAATTTAAGAACCATTTGATGAATCCTCCATTATCGATTAAGTATGGTTCAAAGAACTTCATCATAATTTAGGAGTTCATTTAAGAAAGATAAAACTTTTATGATGAATAAGCCAAGTAACAATTATTATTTGATAATTCATATACTAATTTAAGTCATCTATAACTTAGATGATTGACTTTAGTATTAGATGAGTGTCCTAGAAGCCAGATTGGCTAACACTTATAATACACAATCTAGGGGTACTTTTATAATTTTGACTTAAAATTAATAAAGGATTATTTTATTCTATCACATTATGTATATAGTGTCTGTGATACATCCTTTGAGTTAATGAAATACTAATATATATTTTCAAGAGTTAAAAATTTAAGACATGTATTTTCATGATTAACTCATAAACTGCTCTCGATCGTAGGATCATCATGAGGATGGTGATCGATCTGAAAGGTTGGTGTCCAATCACTTTCTTAGGTTAGATGAGTCTTGAGTCTATAATGTGCAGACACTAGAGCGAGAGTAAAGTACTCATTAAAGAATGAGGGCACTGAGCATGATCACCTCGAGCAGTCATAAGGGAATCTAACTTCTCATCGATGACTAACTTGATGTTGCAGTTGTTTGTCTGATTCTCTGACTTGAGATGCATCGATAATTCACCTTGAGTATATTATAGTTTGACTATACTATAACTCAGTCTCCTAGCCATTCAAAATGCTGAGGTGTATGTCGACTATAGTATGTTCATTATAGAAATTAGATTGCACCAATAGAAGATCTATCTACCTCGGTAGAAGAGTAGTCCTATGATGATCATGAGATCAAATTCATAAGCCCATGGTCATGGCAGTATGACATAATAGAAAAGAATTTTCTATTAGAATTTCACATCAAACTCGAATCGAATGATTCTATCATATAAGGGGTGTTAGGTTTGACGAGTTCACCTTAATTCTAATCCTATTGGGACACATGATAGAAGAATCCAATCATATAGGTAACTACATCGAGAGGTTTGCATTCAGTTTTGATGGGTTGCCACCATATATAGATCTTACTAGTTGATTTTTGGAGCAATTAGAATGATATTGATGATGGATCATTCTAATTGGATGAATCAAAAGAGTTCTGGTCTATCGAAAGATATTTCAATGATGTCGATGATAGAGATCATGATATGTCCCATTATCATATAGAATTGAACGTAACTAGATCATACAAATAAGAATTTGGATCGAGATGTGATCAATTGAGCTAACCTAGTTTGATTGACTTAGATTAGTTTAATTACGTTCAAGAAAATCATGCTAGCACACGATTGAGCCTAACATTATCTTTCTGTAGTCTTTCTGGTTTGTCTTGACTAAGTCAAATTAGATTTGGCTCATATAGGAATCCTGTCTTCGTTTGACTGGAGCTTGTTCAGATCAAAAAAGTATTATCCTAACCTAATCTAGTTTTGTCCTAATCCATTGGATGAAAATAGGACAAGACCTGGCAATTCCCGTAACCTTTAGGAGAAGGATCAAAGGTTGACCTGGATGCAAGAATTAAGGGGTATGGGGCATGCACCCCATAGAGAATTTCTAGGGATGCACACCCCCTCTAATTGGCTTGAAGAAAAATGGGTGCACGTCCCATATTGGTGTGCGCACATGGGGATAAGAGGAGAGTCCCATATGAATGGGACTCTAGGGTTTCTTGATGGAATCAAAGATCTAGGCATTAAAGGAGTTATCATTATCCACTGTTGATGCCATTTGGGAGAGAATTTTGGGTGACTAACCTAATTGGATCAGGTGTGTAAGAATGGCCAATTAGATTAAGATCTAATTAAATCAACTAATGTGATTGGTTGACATTGGGTGGCACTGCATGGTGCATATGGGTTTATTTAAACCTTGCTATGCCCTAGGGTTGCAATGCATCCAAACTCCAAGCCAAGGTGCTACCACTCTCTCCTCTATTCCATGCCCCCTCATCCTCCTCCTCTCCCTCTTCTCCATGCCCAAAAGTTAGGCATAAATAGTAAGGAAGATGCAAGGCCATTGGCGCAAAGATCAGGCTGGACACGACAGTCTTCATAAGATGAGCATGCTCCCTTCAATAATTATTTTGAAGGCTATACAGATTAGATCCAAATTTGATCTTTTGAGATCAGATTTAGAAGGAGAAGACACCTAGAACCAGTCTGAGTGGACTATGGTAGTGGCCAGGCACGTGTGCGGCTAGATTTAGAACTCTGGATGCTGACAGATCATCAGCAGGGTACTAGTTTACCCTCATCAGGTACAAGAATTATTTCTAATTTAATTTAATTTTTATTTTTAATATTATATTATTAAGATTAGATTCAAGAACTCTCAGATCTAATCAGGTTTTGTGGAAATCTTTGTGAAAAATCTTGCTATAGATATGATCAGATCAGATCGATCCTATGGTGGAAAACATAGTTTTCCTTCAACTGGTATTAGAGCTATGTTTGTAGTTCTTTAGATGAGATTTTAATCTAATTTTTGATTTATTTATGACATGAAATTAATGATTTTAGATGTCACATCAAATGTGATCAGATCTAAAATCAGTAGAATAAAATTTTAATTAGTATATGAGATATATTTGATGCATGTGTAGACTAGGTTTCTAGAGTTGTTCTATGAATTATCTAGAATAGGAATTAATATGATATGATCATTTAAAATTTTAATTTTTAGATATTATATTAGATATATCAAATCTAAAAATATGTATATTTAGTTTAATTTTTGATACATGAGATGTATACAAAGCATGCATAATTAGATCTATAATTTTAAATGTGATATATGTTATAGATCTAATAGTTTTATAGTATAATTATGAATTTCTAATTAAGTCATTCTTCTTGGCCGTTCGTGTTGGGAAATGTATCCTGAAGCCAATCATCTAAGCGGTAGATGATTAGAATTAGTATATAAATTATCTAATAATAATAGTTATTTGGCTGATTCATTATAAAAGTTCTATCTTTCTTAAATGAACTCCTAAATTATGATGAAGTTCTTAGAACCATAATCAATCAATAAAGAAGAATTTATCGAATGGTTCTTAAATTATTCATGATCAAATGATAAGTTATTAATAAGGATTATTGAGCGTAGGTCGCTGTATGACATATGCGTTGGTTATCCTCATAACCAAGTGGTGTGGAGACGCTGGTATGGCATCTAGATGAGATGTAAGAGTACATCTACACTGAACATAACTAATATAGCACTCTACTATCAAGAGTATCTAGCTAAGGCTAATGGATATAAGTATCCCTCCAATCAGAGATCACCATGATGACTTGTAAGCAACTCACTGTACTTTGATGTCAGACTATCTATATTTTTAATATAAGTTTGAAAGGTTTTTAGGTATAATTTAGTACTTGTGAAGTCAGTGTGTGAGTCAAGATGGGATTGACCACTCCTAATTAGCTTCAAGAAGAGAATGTCTCGTTGTGTCTTAATTTTGCAAAACCTTGGGCTGGGTGATCCTCATGAGGTGTCATGGGATTTGCAAAATTTTGAGACACAATAGAGATGATTTGTATGAGTGTTTGATAGGATACTCGAAGTTGTCTTGAGTATTATTGATTATAGGGATGAATTATATGGTAACCATGGGCTAGGATTCTAAGAATGTTGCTTTGCATACATTTGATCTTTCTAGATGTCGGGTACCATTGTTAGATGATCATTTCAATTGGTATAGCAATCGGTTCCTATGCTACCGGCTTAGCTTTGAACCTATGGGGTCACACACATTAGAGCTTGTAATCTGATCAGATGGTTAATCGATGATTAAGAATCATTCTAAGATCAATCCATCAATACAACTGATGTTTGATCTAATGCAAGTATTGCAGGAGGATCGATTAGCAATTAGATTGCTAATTGGCTCAATTTGATTAAGCAAATGAACTAAGATCAAGTCTAATTGAATTAAATTTAATTAAAATTAGTTTGGACTTAATTAGATTAAGTCTAGTTGATTTATTGGATAAGTCAATTGCAAGAAAGAATAACTCCTTGTTTGACTAGGAATTGGGTGCACCTAATTGAATTAGAATTTAAATCAGACTTAAGTCTTGATTTAATTTGATTTAATTAAGTTCGTAGTTGAACTAGGATCATCCTTAGTTAGGTTATATTTAATCTAGCTTAAATAGGATTTAAATTAGATTTAAACCTATTTTGAAGTAGTCAAACAAGAGGAGTCCCAGTTGGACTCCTTTAATTTTAGAGGTATATGTGAACATTCCCATGCCTAAAGAGGCCTTCCACATCCTAGTTGTTTTGGAATTTGTTTTGACTTGGTCAAAACTAGAAGGAAGTTAGGATTTGTTTCCTATTTGAAAGTGTCATTTAAATCCAAAACACTTCCTCCTTATGCGCCAATTTTTCTTTCCATGCCTTCTATTTTCTTCCGCCCCTTATTTCTTTATCTTGTGTGTGAGATTCAAAATACTCATGCCTAAAAATTAGGAGGGGAGACGTCCAAGAGATGGATGCCCCCTAACTTCCTTGTTTTGAATGGGTGTGACTAGGTCTTTGACCTAGAATTTGATTCCTAAGGGATGCCTCCTATATGATAGGCTTTGGGCCTCCAAAAAACAAGATTTTTTATGGTATAAATCAAAAGAGAAAAGGACAGAGGCGTGGTGGTTTGTGGCACCAAGATTCTTGGAGAAGAGCCTTCAATTAAGACATCAAAGGTTGATGTCTTGAAGAAGCAAGGTAAGAGAAGATTGTCTTCTCTTTATTTTTCTTTTATGTATTTTTTCTCTTATTTATTATTTATGATTTTTATGTGATAAAAATATGAGAGAGAGAGAGAAATAGGGCATGGAGATAACTGCTCCAAGTTGTTGGGGCATGATGTTCTTTTTGGACATGATTTGATCATGTCTTAATGATGGAAGGAGAAGAGAAGAAAGGTCTTCTCTTAAGATTTCTTTAAGAATCCTTTTTCTCCTAATTTTTATGAAAATTTTTTATTAATAAAATAAAAAATTCTAGATCTAGAAGCTTAGAAAAAATTCTAGAGGAGAAGGTCTCCTCTTGTCCTAGCATAATGTTGTTTTCAGGACATCAATCATTGATGTCTTGAAGGTGAAGATTTATCTTCTCTTAGGATTTATTTTTTCTTATTTTTATTTTTTAATTTATGAAAGATCCAAGGATTAGATTTTTTTCTTATTCCTCCTCATATTCTTCATCTCTTGGAGTATCTAAGAGATCCAGAGAATACGTATTTGATTGACCATCAGGAGGGATCCGTGATAAGCTAGCACTTCGAGTGGATCTTCGTTCGACGAACCTTCGATCTATGTTGCAAGCTCGTGTGGATCACCTATAGAGGTCGAATGCATCTGTAGCTCCAAAGGCAACAACAAAAGTCAACCATGAAGTTCTCGACCCATGCAAAGGTAAGAAATCTGATCTCTTGGTAACCTAGATATAATCTAGGGTTAGATCTAGAATTATTCTAGATCTAGGTATTGATATGATCAATACCACTTATGATTAATTTAATTTTAAATTTATCTTTGCATCATGACATATTATAGATCCTTGATGTAGGGTTTTATAATTTGATTACATGCACATTGTAGATTAAACTATTTAATCTATGTCTTCTGCTGCTTTAATTTCGAAAAAATTTTGAAATCTATGCAAGAAATCCTGCATATTTTTCTTCAGTGATATCAGAGCATCTAGATTCTTTTATAATATATTCATGTATGCTTAACAATAAATCTAAAAATTAAAATTAATTAAAGATCATACATACTGCCATAAGATTGTCCTATTGTAAGGTTGATACCTTACAATGAAAAGGTTGCCCTAGTATATGCTGATCTGAATCTGAATCATGAATTATTTAGATTAGATCTAAAAAAATTTATGATTTAATTTTTTGATTTAAATTTAAAATTAAATAGTTATTAGATCTATTTTAGATTATTTAAGTTAGATCTAAATAATATCAAAATTATACATACTGCCATAAGGTTGTCCTATTGTAAGGTATACCCCTTATAGTGAAAAGGTTATCCTAGCATGTGCTAATCCGAGATACCTAAATCATAAATATGTTAGATAAAAACTAAAATAATTTATGATTTATTTTTATATTTTAAATCTAATATTAAATGATTTATTATCTAATTTTGATCATTTAGATGAGATCCATGTGATATGTTTCATGTTTTGATCTAGATCTTCATGTTGCATATATTGATATGTAGCCTCATGTTTTAATCTAGTTTGCATATGTATGACATATAAATTTTGTAAAATTAAATTACAAACTTACTTTCTACAAACCCTAGATTCGAAATCCTAGGATATGATCGAAACATTAAAATAAATCAGATCTAAAACCATATATTGAATATAATTCAATATAAATTATTTACAATTTGAAAATATTTTAGATAATTAAATCAAAAATTAGTTCTGAGGTTTCATAAATCCAACTCATAAGCTTTGAACTTAATTGAGAATTAAGTGATTGTTTATGATCTAGGTTAGTGATTTAAAGATCTTAAGATAATTTCATAAAACATGGGTTAAAGGATAATGGATTAGCTTTGATCAAATCCTTAACTAGGTTGGACCTAGGGTTAGATTAAATATGGACTTAGTTAAAAAATTGATCAAGCCTAATTAATAGTTAATTAGGATTAGGTCATTTCTATAGATCACTTCAATAGTTATGTTGATCAAAATCCGTACATCTAACAAATAAATACTGATCATGGCTCAATGGTCGAGCCCGAGTCTTTAGGCAGATCAAATCAAAACTGATAAATCGATTGGTGTCTAAGGTATGTCTAACATCCCAGATCAGTGATTTTTAATTGGCAGCCCACTTATCTGGCCATTTTTGATGATGTCTAAGGCAAGCCTTGGCAGACCCTTCCACCGATCGCAGTAACCTAGCCAATGTGGTTAATCAGATTTTGATTAGGTTGCTCATTGATTCATGCTAACCCATGTCACATAGAAAATCAATGAGATTGATTTTATTTAGTGAGACTGATCTAGATCCCCATGGACTAAAATTGATCCTAGTCCCTGTCGATGACTTGAGAAGTTAGTGGGAGGACTTGACTTGGTGAAGTCAGTGGGAGCAAATTGGTCCATGTCCTTTCTATCCTTAAATCACTAATAATTTAAATTCTCTAAAATTATTAGATCCTTAAAATGATAAAGTTATGGAAATAACTGAGTCATAGCCTTCCATTAAGGTGTTTAAATAATGGGTCCATTAACTCAATAATCATTGGAGGCCCATAGGCCTAGTGCTTGTTGACTGATGGAATTATCATTCATCATATGATGACTTGAATGTTTCTCACTAATGGTGGTTAGGTTGACCAACCATAGTTAAGCTTAATCATTCATTGGTTAGATGCACCAAGTATAGTCATGTTAATGGTTGGACCTAACCGGATCCTTATAGTAGAGGCCCTAGCCTAGTGATTAGGTTTCTAGGCAAAATTAAATTACTAGAAGTTGTTTGGAGAAACAATTGATTATGAACCTACCCTTAGATGTATATAGGTTGACCAACCATAGTTAGGCTTATGTGCAATTTATGTGGATTCTAATACCTACTAGAAAATTAAAGTAATTTTTCAAATTGGAGGTAGAGGCAATCAATTTGAATAAAACAATGGAAGAACCTTTAGACTAAAGTCCAAGTCTCTAGTCTTAATATAATTCATATACTTAGGTCATTATTCTCTTTTCTCAAAATAAGACTAAACCCTAATTGCGCCTATCACTGTTAGACAGTGATGACTTATGGGACCCAACTTTGATAATTAGTATCAAAAGTTGAATTTGGTTCAGTAGTATGAATGGGTTCGTATCAGGGCCTCTTAGGTTTGTAAAAATAATTAGTCCAAAATTGATCCAAATCAAGGATAGTGCTTCTACTATTAGAAGCAGGATCATAGGAACAAGAATTATCTTACTTTCCTTGAACATAATAGGCTGAACATGAGAAATAAGAAAGAGTTGCTTATCAAGGATGTTATATAATAACACCATAAAATTTCTCTGTATAAAATTTTGCTACCTAGGTATGAGATACTGATAGTTCTATGCAATTTGTTGCAAGAACTATAGGTAAGTGGAATATTTGAAAATGATGAGAAATATCCAAACATTTTGGATGGAAGTCCTATTCCAATCCTAGCTTTAGGAATTGTCAAGCTTATTTTCAAAGATGTCATTTTGAGTGATTATCACTATTGTCCATCTTTATAATAAATGTGTTCTCTACTGGCCTTTTGGCTAGGGATGGTTATCATTTATCAATAAAGAAGATTGTTATGATATTATTGTAAATAATGTTATCATAATACATGGACAATAAAGAAATAATATTTAACATTTACACAGTCTGTTAAGTGTAATGTACACACCCAAGTTAGATTATGTCATGGATATCTATCTTTGGTATTATAGGCTTAGTCATCTGGACAAGAACAGGATAAATGGGTTAGCTTGAGAGGAAAACCTCGACGTCAATGATTGTGAATCATTGATAGCCTGTGAATCTTGTCTTCTTGGAAAGATGATAAGATCACCTTTTACTAAAAAAGGTGAAGGAGCCGATAATGTTCTATGTCTTATACATAGTGATGTATGTGGACCTGCGAACTTAAGTGCCAAAGGAAGATATTAATATTTCATTACAGACAACCTATCTGGGCATGGGTGCATCTAGGATGAATCATTTGAAATGTTCAAACGATTCAATAATGAAATAGAAAAATAAATTGGATAAGGTATTAAAACTCTTCGATCAGATCAAGGAGGCGAATACTTATCCAGTAAGTTTGTGACATATCTAGGAGAGAATAGGATTCTCTCTCAGTGAATTTCTTTTTAGAACATAGTGTATCTAAAAGACAAAATTGAACTTTATTAAATATGGTTCAATCCATGATAGGGTTTACTAGTCTACATATTTTAGAGTTGTGCTCTTGTGACTACTTGTTTTACTCTGAAAATTTATACCAAGTGAATTTGTTGCATAAACTCCATATTGGATATAGATTAGGCATAGACCTAGACTCTCTTACCTTTAGTTTTGGGATTGATTGGGCTGTGTCATTGGTTTGCACACAGATAAACTTGGATCCTGATCCAATAGGTGTTTAAGGGTTATTAATTCTACCATACTGAAGAATATAAGATGTTCATCAGTAGAAGGACATTTCTATTGGAAAGGAGTTTCTTAGAGAAAGAATTGATGCTTGTCAAGTTAAACTTGAAAAAGTTTGATTGGTAAAAAAGAATCGAAGCAATCTAGTAAACCTGTAAAATCAAATTTGATCTGATCAAACCTAGAGCCCATTAAAGTATCAACTTTAAAGAGATCTGGTAGAGTACCACGTTAGCTGGATAGATACTTTAGTATCTAGGTTCAGGATGGCGATCCTATTGAGCTCGATGAGAACAACAAGGATTCGATCACCTAGAGGGATACAATGTAGTGTTCTGACTTAGAGAAGTGGCTTGGAGCCATATGATCCAAATTGAAGTCTATGAAAATCAATAGTGTATAGACACTAGTTGATTCACCTAAAAGAATAAAATTCATTAGGTGTGAATGAATTTTTAAAAGGATCAGAGTAGTGCAGATGGGAAGGTAAAGACCTGTAGAGCCTGTTTGGCTATTACCTCAGAATTCAAACATATGTTTTAAATGTCTATCTTTGTTATGAACAAAGACAAACCCTACATTAGTAATTGGGAAAAATATTTTGTAGTGTTATTTCTTGTGATGTTTGAGGATGAAATTTTCTTAATCAAGAATGGCATTCCAGTATTGTAAGTAATAAAGGTTTAGCTGTCATCTTATTTCTTCACATATGAGATTAGACATGGTATACTCACTAGAGGTAGTAAGCAGATACCAATCTGATCCAAGTGAGAACCACTAGAAGATTGTATAGACAATCCCTAAGTATTTAAAAAATACTAAGATTCAGTGACTCAAATATGGAAGTACTGACTTAAAACATGGAGATGTTTTAATTTTAGTCAAAATAAGATGACAACAAGAGAATGTCGGGTCATACCCTAATTATAGTAGCAATCTACTAAAAAGATTCCAAGTAGTATACTTTAGCCTATTCAGTTAGTGATGTAAAATACATTATAGCATATGATACTACCATGTAAGCTGCATAGTTGCTGAGGTTCATTAGCTAGTTAGGAGTGGCATCCTCCACCAATGGTCCAGTCCTATCGTAGCACTAGAGCCATAGCTCAGGCTAAAGAATCTAAAGACCAACATATTTTGCATCGCTTTCATCTTAGATATTAGATCTGGGTGACATCGATCTTTAGAAGATCAATGTAAAAGGAAGTTAACTGACCCATTTGTTAAGGCCTCGGAACAAAGAAGCTCTACGAATTAAAGTGGAAGATAGGATATTTGATATCATTTTGATTGGCTTTAGTCCAAGTGGGAGTTGTTGGAAAATGTGTCTTAAAGCCAATCATCTAAGTGATAGATGATTGAAATTAGCATATAAATTATCTAATAATAATAGTTATTTGGTTGATTCATCATCAAAGTTCTATCTTCCTTAAATGAACTCCTAAATTTTGATGAATTTCTTAGAACCATAATCAATCGATAAAGAAGGATTTATTGTATGGTTCTTAAATTATTCATGATCAAATGATAAGTTATTAACAAGGATGATAACTTATCGAATGTAGGTCACTGTATGCCATATGCGTTAGTTGTCCTCATAATCAAGTAGTATGGAGACACTAGTATGGCATCCAAGTAAGATGTAGGAGTACATTTACACTAAACATGATCAATGTAGCACTCTACTATCAAGAGTAGCTAGATAAGGCCAATGGATATAACTGTCCCTCGAACCAGAGATCACCATGATGACTTGCAAGCAACTCACTATACTTTGATGCCAGATAGTCTGTACTTCTAATATAGATTTGAAAGATATCTGAGGATAGTCAAGTACTTATGAAGTCGCTGTGCGAGTCAAGATGGAATTGATCACTCTTGATTAGCTTCAGGAAGAGAATGTCTCATTGTGTTTCAATTTAGCAAAACCTAGGCCTGGGTAATCCTCATGAGGTGTCATGAAATTTGCTAAATTTTGGGACATAATAGAGATGACTTGTATGAGTATTTGATAGGATACTCGAAGTCATCTTAAGCATTATTGGTCATAGGGATGAATTATATGGTAACCATGGGCCAAGGTTCTAAGAATGTTGCTTTGCATACATTCGACCTATTCGGACGTCGGGTACCATTGCTAGATGATCATTTCGATTGGTATAAAAATCAATTTCTATGCTATTGGCTTAGGTTCAAATCAATGGAGTGACACACATTAGAGCTTATAACCTGATCAGATAGTTAATTGATGATTGAGAATCATTCTAAGGTTAATCCATCAAAATGATTGATATTTGACCTAATGCAAGTATTACAGGAGGATCGATTAGCAATTGGATTGCTAATTGGCTCAATTTGATTAAGCAATTGAGCTGAGATCAAGTCAAATTGAATTAGATTTAATTAAAATTAGTTTGGACTTAATTAGATTAAATCTAGTTGGTTTATTGGATAAGCCAATTGTAAGAAAGAATAACTCTTTGTTTGACTAGGACTTGGGTACACTTAATTGGCTTAGGATTTAAATTAGACTTAAATCATGATTTAATTTGATTTAATGGGGCTCCTATTTAGACTAGGATAATCCTTAATAGGGTTACATTTAATCTACTTTAAATAGGATTTAAATTAGATTTAAATCTATTTTGACCTAGTCAAACAAGAGGAGTCCCAGTTGGACTGGGACTCTCTCTCTTTCTCTTGTGCCTAAGAAAGCCCATGCCACACCTTTAATTTTAGAGGCTTATGTGAACATTTCCATGCCTAAAGAGGCCTTCCACACCCCATATTCTGGTTGTTTTGGAATTTGTTTTGACTTGGTCAAAACTAGAAGGAAGTTAGGATTTGTTTCCTATTTGAAAGAGTCCTTTAAATCCAAAACACTTCCTCCTTATGCACCAATTTTTCTTTCCACGCCTCCTATTTTCTTCTACCCTTTATTTCTTTCTCTTGTGCATTAGATTTAGAATACTCATGCCTAAAAATTATGAGGGGGGACGTCCAAGAGTTGGACGCCCCCTAACTTCCTTGTTTTGAATTGGTTTGACTAGGTCTTTGACCTAGAATTTGATTCCTAAGGGATGCCTCCTATATGATAGGCTTTGGGCTTCTAAAACACCAGATTTTTCATGGTAGAAATTAGAAGAGAAAAGGGGAGAGGCATGGTGGTTTGTGGCACCATGATTCTTGGAGAAGAGCCTTCAACTAAGGCATCAAAGGTTGATGTCTTGAAGAGACAAGGTAAGAGAAGATTGTCTTCTCTTTATTTTCTTTTATGTATTTTTTCTCCTATTTATTCTTTATGATTTTTATGTGATAAAAATCTGAGAGAAAAAGGAATAGGGCATGGGGATAATTGCTCCAAGTTGTTGGGGCATGATGTTCTTTTTGGACATGATTTGATCATGTCCTGATAAGAGAAGGAGAAGAGAAGAAAGGTCTTCTCTTAGAATTTCTTTGGGAGCCCTTCTTCTCTTAATTTTTATGAAAATTTTATATGAATAAAATCAAAAATCTTAGGCAAAATCCTAGAGGAGAAGGTCTCCTCTTATCATAGCATAGAGATATTTTCAGGCATCAATCGTTGATGTCTTGATGAAGAAGATTTATCTTCTCTTAGGATTTATTTTTTTTTATTTTTATTTTTTGATTTATGGGAGATCCAAGGGTTGGATTCCTTTCTTATCTCTCCTCATATTCTTCATCTCTTGGAGTATCCAAGAGATCCAAAAAATATGTATTTGATTGACCATCAGAAGGGATCCACGAGAAGCTAGCACTTCGAGCAGATCTTCATTTGACAAACTTTTGATCTATGTTGCAGGCTCATGTGGATCATCTGTAGAGGCCGGATGCGTCTGTGGCTCCAAAGGCAACAACGAAAATTAACCACAAAGTTCTTGATCCATGCAAAGGTAAGAAATCTGATCTCTTGATAACCTAGATATGATCTAGGGTCAGATATAGAATTATTCTAGATCTAGGTATTGATATGATCAATACCACTTATGATTAATTTAATTTTAAATTTATATTTACATCATGACTTGCTATAAATTTTTGAAGTAGGGTTTTGTAATCTGATTACATGTATATTATAGATTAAACTATATAATCTATATCTTCTACTACCTTAATTTTGAAAAAAAATTGAAATCTATGCATGAAACCCTGCATGTTTTCCTACAGTCTAGTCATAGGAGTAAGAAGGATTTAAAAGCTCTCTCTTTCCATTCAATGGGGTGCTCTTATGACATGTAGGGGCACTACATATCTATCCTTAATTAAAAATCAAAACTTATTTTTCTGCAAAATCCTAGAATCTGAAATCATTGGATTTTTATGCATGTTTTATTTATGAACCCAAACTTAATTAAGAATTAAGATCATAAAGTCAATTAGGTCTAAAAATTATGAATTTTCAAATCTAAGACACCAACATAAATTTGGGTTTGTGTATGGGTAGCTCAATTAGGTCTAGTGGTTGATCAAACCAAATCAAGAGTTGGTTAGGTAGGATCAAGAATGCTTAGATTTGGCCAGTCCAATAGGATTAAGTTTGGGTCAAGGTCAACTCACCATCTCATGTGGTCAATCAAGTTAAGATCTAATTTGGCTCCATGGTTCGAGCCTAGATTGTAGGCTAACCCGATTGGTTCTGGTTCAACAAATTAATATCTAATATAAGTTTGGTAGATATGATCGACTAGTTTTTAATTGGGAGCTACTCGATCTGAATGTGTTCCTGTCAAGCTAATGGCATATCCCTTCCACCGATCTCACTTACCTAGCCATCTGGGTCAACCCAGTTCTGGTTTGAGGTGGTTAACGATTTGAGCTAACCCATGCTACTAGATTAGTCATAATTGTTATAACTAAGTCAAGTCATATTTAAGAGACCTAAATCAAATCTTCCTAAGAAAATATTGTCATAGGTTTTCTACCATTGCAGTGTGCGGGCCCTTCTCGGGGTTGATTATTCTCGACCGGTTATAGTGGTTTAACTAGGAAGATGCAATCATTTCTATTAAGCATTGGATGCTATGGGTTGGAGGATGGGTTATGCTTAATATTTCAGATATGGTGAGAGATCCAATCAGGAATCCAATTCATGCATGGTGGGTCAGACTTAACTAAGAATTGAAGCAATGTTTCGGGCATAGTGAGCTTCATGAATTAAAGACCAGATTTGAATGCGCCATCATTAGAGAATCATTGGATAAGAGTTGTCCACTCATTAGTTGATCCATCACCAATAACTATTAGAAAAGATGGTGAGCCAATCGATAGGACCGCACCATCCACTAAAAGTCTATGATCGTAAGAATTTTTGCATCTTTGCTAAGAAAGTATAGAGATTTGAGAAAATAATGGAAATCTAATCTATTTAAAAATAAAATTTCTAAATAAATTGATCAAGTCTAATTACAAAATCTAACTAAAAAATTTGACTCTCTATAGAAAAATGTCTATGTCAAACATACTAGATAAAATCTTCAATACCCATAGACTGACTGGTCCCAATTATAAGGATTGGCTTAGGAAGTACAAAAGCATTTTGGATTCCAAAAAGCTATCTTATGTATTGAACCAGGATCCACCCACCTTACCAGCATGTCCAATCACTGAATAGAGAGCATCTCTAGAGAAATGGATGGATGATGATAATAAGGTCAGGTACTATATGTTGGGCTCAATATCAGATGAGCTACAGTGCCAATATGAAGACATCAAGACTACTCACCAAATGTTGGCTCACCTACAAGAATTGTTCGATGAGCAGAGTCACACAGCCCAGTATCCAGTCTCCTACAGACTTTTTAAGGCACAGATGCATGATGAGCAGTTAGTCCAAGATCATTATTTGATAATGATCAAGAACCTAGAGAAACTTGAAAAGCTCGATGTCATCATGGACAAGGACTTGTTGATTGATGTAATCCTGCAGTCCTTGATGGATGCATATCGTCAATTCATTATGAACTTTCATATGCATAAACTATAGTGTATCTTGGCTGAACTCATAAATATACTGGTCACTACTGAGCTTACTATGAAAGGTTCAAAGGGCTTAGTACTTATTATGGAGCTGACTTCCTTCAAAAGAAAGTCTTTTGGAAAGAAGAAAAAGTCTATGAAGAAACAGAAGGTAGAAGATGGAAAGAAGAAGAAGGGAGAGCTGAAAAAAAAAGGCCATAAACAAAAAAATATTTTCATTGCAACACTGACGGCTATTGAAAGTAGAACTACCCTTTATACCTAGCCAGCTTAAAGAACAAGAAGGAGGCATGTCCTTTTGGAGGTATGCTTGTAATTGAATCCAATCTAATGATTTCTTCTATGTCCAGTTGGATGCTTGACTCTAGTTCTAGTACTCACTTGCGCACTTCTATGCAGGATCTTGAAGAGAGCAAGAGACTGAGGGATGGTGAGATGATCCTACACGTCAAAAATAGAGCAAGAATTGTTGCTATGGCCATGGAAACCTACCCTCTGCGATTACCATCAAGATTAGATTTAATTCTTAGGGACTGTTATTTTATACCTACAACAAACAAGAATTTGATTTCTATTTCTTATTTAGCATACCAAGCTTATGTAATCAGCATTCTTAAGGATCACTATACTCCTACATCTTACTTGCATGCCATACCAGTGTCTCCACACCATTTTGTTATGAGGACAACCACCGTATATGACATACAATAATCTATACTTGATAAATTATCATCCCGATTAATAACTTATCATTTGATTATGAACAATTTAAGAACCATCCAATAAATCCTTCTTTATCAATTAAGTATGCCTCTAAGGACTTCATCATAATTTAGGAGTTCATTTAAGGAAGATAGAACTTTTATGATGAATAAGCCAAATAACAAATATTATTTGATAATTCATATACTAATTCCAATCATATACTAAGCTCGATGCTACAGTAGTGTGTTTGATTCTTAGACCTAAGGTGCATCGACATTTCATCTTGAGGATGTTATAGTTTGACTACACCATAACTCAGGTTCCCTAGCCATTCAAAATCCTGAGGTATATGTTGGCTATAGCATGTTCATTGTAGGAATTGGATCACACCAAGATGGGATCTATCTACTTTGGGAGAGGAGTAGTTCTATGGTGATTATGAGATCGAGTCCTTAAGTCCATAGCCAAGGCAATGTGAATTAATAGAAAGAAGTTTCTATTAGGATTTCACATCGAACTCGAATCGAATGATTTATTCATATGATGGGTATTGGTCTGACGAGTTCACCTTGACTTTGATCCTATCAGGGCTTACGATAAAAGAATCCAATCACACAAATAGCTACACCAAGAGATTCGTATTCAGCTCTGATGGATTGCCATCACATACTGCTAGGTGTCACTGATGGATTTTGGGATCAATTAGAATTATTTTGATAATTGATAATTCTAATTGGATGAATAAGAAGAGTTCTGGTCTATCGAAAATTTTTTGATGATATCAATGATGGAGATCATGACATATTTCATTACCATACAGAACTAAACCTAACTAGATCACACAAATAAGGATTTGGGTCTGGATATCATCAATTGGGCTAACCTAGTTCAATTGATTTGGATTAGATCCAATCAGGTTCAAGAAAATTATGCTAGCACATGATTGGACCCAACTTTCTCCTTCTATTATCTTTTTGGTTCATCTCGACTGAGTCAAATTGGATTTGGCTCATCATGGAACCCTATATGGGTTTTGAAGAAAATAGATCTAGGGTTTCAAGATTATATTTTGAAACTTTTTCAAAAGCATGTAGGCAAAGAGATGAATTAATCATATTAATTCATAAATAACATAAGAAAAACTCCTAGATCTAGCACCCTAATACATGATTTAAGCATGTAATTAAATCCAAAATTAAAAGATTAGAAAAACACATGTTGATCATATCAACAACAAACTAAACTAGATCAGATCTAGACATGTATTTAGGAGATCAAATCATCCTTGTCTTTGCAAGTTAGACTCTCTAGCTCATTTATCCGGGCAGAGGTTGCTGCTCTGATCTACACACTTGTCCGACCTCTATAGGATGTCCACACAAGCTCTCAATCTCTAATTAGAAGTTTGATGGCTGGAAATCAGCACAGCACACTAGTACTGTTCTAATCTTTCTTCGATGGTCGATCTGTATCTTCCTTCTTGGAATCTTGGACTCTCCAACTTTCAGACATCAAAGGCCTCTTCCCTTCCTTCCATCCCTTGGATAGATATAGATAGATGGGGAGGGCAGAGCTTTTGGTTTTTTCATGTTGTTAAATAGTTGAACAATGAAAATAGATAGCGAATGCATGATGAAATCAACAATGCGAAAACTTTGTTATAAATTTTCATTTTCCTTATTGGTATCGGGACTAACAAGAATGGTTGGGACAACAAACACCCATCTCAATCATACTTTGGATACCCGTATAACCATCAAAGATCGTTGAACTTAGGGAAAGACTTGATTTGTTATCTCATGTCTACTCTGCACTTGGCTACCCAACATTTATCATGGGCATGATAACTGGTACACCAGAGGTGCATCCTTTCCTATCCTCTCATACTATGGAAAGATTCTCACAATGCTCTAATGCTTGCATCGGATATGGACCGAACTACCTCATGATGTTCTGAACCTAGCTCACGTATCGCTTTAATGGGCTGTTTAAGAAGAACCTTTCTTCTTTCTTGTTCTCTCACCTGGACACCTTGATTGGTGTTTTTACAATTCCCATGCCCTAAGCCTTTCTCTCCAAAATTTTCCCATGCCCCAATACCCCTCTCTCAAATCTAGAATCTTAGAAAAAATCAGGACTAAAGATCCTTTAAATAGAGAGTAAGGGAACAATCATTATCTAGGTCAAATACCTTGCAAGGAAAGTCCAGAAAGGGCAAGACAAGGGGTGCCCAATGTTGGGAATATGTTTCAAAGCCAATCGTTAGCCTATTGATGGTTAGGGTATACATTTACAATTGTATATGAGTTATAAATTAATAAAAATTATTTTGATGTTTTTCATCATAAATTCTATTATCTTCTAATGAACTCCTGTGTTGTGATGAAGTCCTTAGGACTATCTAGATTTGACAAAGGAGGATTTGTCATTTAGTCCTTAAATAGTTCACGATCAAATGATACTGTTGGATTTGGTATACAGAGTGGAAGCACAGATTTCAAACCAAAAATATGAAATCAAATAAACCAAATCCAAACCCAAGGATCACCTTATTAGTAATTAAATCATATAATATGCATTTGTAATATAAAAGAAAGTATTAGAACATACCTCTTATCCCAAAACCCTAAATTGACCATGATCGTCGGTAGCAGTCCGTCAGGATTTCCATCAGGTGCTCACATGTTCACCCTCCAACACTAATCCACACAGAGACTTGACCAAGACACCAGCACCTCTGATTTATATAATTAAAATTCTTATAACAAGAACTTTAATTAAATGGGCAAGACCTTCTTAAGCCTTTATGTCACCTTCCTTGCCTTTTCTTATCTATCTTTCTTTTTCTTTTGTCTTCTTAATTTTCCTTCCTAATCTCTTAGTCTTAAGATGTCTTCTTATCTTTATAATGACAAGGTCTAGATAATAGAAAGAAAGAAAGAAAATTGGACAAAAAAAAACTCTTATAAGAAAGAAAAGATAATGTTCACTCTCCCGAACTCTTGGTGTGCACCCCTATTTATAATGTACGTAGGGGTGCCAACAAAAAATCTCACGCCCTTTCCTCATCAAATTCTCATGCCCCATTAGCCAATCTCATACCTCATCAGTAAAAATGAGATATAGACTTAGTCCAAGAGGTGCGATAAAGCAGAAAGGCTCTCGAATTAATTCTATGTAAGTTTTTACGAAGAGTCGCAATGCTTCATCTTTGGCGCCACCCTTTTCATCCATTAGATCATGAAACAAAACCACCCAATAGCTCTAAAAAGGGATGCCCATTCAACAAGAAGGTGTGGAGATAAACACTGAATAGTCAAAGTCCCAAGAGACTTTGACTTAGTCCAAGACACGTCAAGGAGGAGTAGGCGGCATGGAGTCTTGGGCGGCAAGGGGGCTTGGGCGACAAAACATCCTGGGTGAGAATTTTAAAAGGAAAAAGAAGTATTTCATCTATAGAAGGACTCTTCTATGCCCTATATCAGATGTCCATGCTAATTAAAAAATATTTATGTGACATAACATATGAAAAAAGTCAAAGAAGGTAGGCGCCATCTTATTCCATGCGCCAAAGAGTCCTTTACACATGAAAGACATCGCACGTGCAAAAGGGAGAGACTCTAGCTTGTGGGATGTAGGTATGTGGTGCTCAATCTGAAGCCCAATCAATCTAGATTAATCCAACTGAACACTGAATCTTATTTGGCTCAAATCGGATCTAAATTAGCCCAAATCAAAAGCCCATTCGAATCCAATTTGAATCCAGATGCTAGGGTTTGCTATATGTGCTAGCATATTCATCTTGCAAACATGGTCTAATCTAATTAAACCCTTAATCAATTCTCTTTGTGTGTGACTCATTGGGTTTCACATCTAACCAGTAGTGAGTCAGGATGTGATTTGACCTATTCTGGTTAGAACTCAACCAAATTGATTTAGGTCAAAACTAGCCAACCCAAGTTGACTTAATTTAGAACACTTTCTAATTTAACGATCAAATTAAAATTTTAATTTGATCAAACTCACAAGACATGATTGACATCTAGCAACATATCATCACTACCCAGAAGATGTGAAATTTTGATGGAAATACCAAAAATACCATTCAATAAAAATTACCATGCAACTAGATCCTTCGATCTTTCTACATCCTGAATATGACTCTGGGTATGGAAATATGTCAGTCCCAATATCATATTCATTTCTCATTCAATCTTATAATAATGATTCATTTAATGAAACATTAGAAACCATTTCTAATTTTCATCATGCTTTGATCAAAGTCTTCCTGAATCATTATTTGTTTGAAGCAGGTAGGATGCTATTTCCTCTTACCAGGAGAGATCGATTCCTTGTTAACCTACTCACAATCTTCATATATATAATCTACCATATCCAGATCATCCCATACATAACTAATTCATGAATGAGTATGAACCAAAATATAAATTTATATATATAAGATTCTATGGTAGTTTCAGGTCAAAGGATTACATGCACAAATTCCACTATGAGAACCATCTATTGACATGTAGATAAGACTCCATTAGATATTCTCAATTTGGATCAATTCAGTGAACTCATTCTCTAATGAGCACCCACATTCTTGTATTAGTGTCATACACAAGTTATTGTGAGATCAATCACCCTCTTAATCGAGCATACAAAGAATGTGCTAGTCTTACCGGAAAACATTGATCCCTAACTCAATATCCCATCGACTAGGAATATTTAAATTAGGATTTTAAGATTTTAGGTCTCACTAGTATGATCTCGTCATAATCCTAAAACCATAGCCCAAATTTATAGAGTTCATCATAATCTTAAATAATAAGACATTGCACATGATGAAATAAATACCATTATTTATTAGAAAATGTCATTACATGAGTCTGGAAGATAAAGAACATCCCAAAAATAAATTGACTTGAGGGCATATTCTTTTCAATCTCTCACTTGCACTAAAGCAAATCACCCTTATATTTTAATCCCATACAATCAAGGTGGTGATCAAATAGTTGCAGTGGTAAAGCCTTAGTGAATGGGTATGCTATGTTGTTCTTTGTATCCACTCATTCTATGACCACATCTTGTCTTTCAATAATTTCTCGAACGAGATGAAAGTGTCTCAGAATATGTTTGGATTTATGATGAGACCTTGGTTCCTTTGCCTGAGCTACAGTTCTAGTATTATCATAGTAAAGTGGTACTGGATTCTCAATTTCAGAAATAACACCTAATTCAGCGATGAACTTTTTCATCCAGACAGCTTTCTTGGCGGCTTCACTTACAGCTATATATTCTGCTTTGGTGGTTGAGTCAGCAAACAGTTGGCTGCTTAGTATTCTTCCAACTCACTGCTCCACCGTTCAGAGTAAAGACATACCATAAAATGGATTTGCTATCATCTGGGTCTGATTGAAAACTAGAATCAGAATATATTTCTAATTTAAGATGACAACCTCCATATACTAGAAAAATATCTTTAGTCCTTCTCAAGTACTTAAGAATATTTTTCATAGCTTTCCAATGATCCTCTCCTAGATCAGCTTGAAATCTACTTGCAATGCCTAAGACATAAACAACATCAGGCCTTGTACATAACATGGCATATATTATTGATCCAACAGTCGAAGCATAAGGAATAGAACTCATTCTATTTCTTTCTTTAGGTGTCTTAGGAGACATCTTTTTAGAGAGATGTATGCCTTGACTTATGGATAAATAACCTCTTCTACTCCCATCCATACTGAATATTTTTAGTATTAAGTCAATGTACCTTGATTGGGACAAGCCTAGCATCCTCTTAGATCTATCTCTATAGATCTTTATTTCTAGTATATAGGATGCTTCTTCCAAATCTTTCATGAAAAACTTATTTGATAGCCATAATTTGACTGATTGTAATATTGGGATATCATTTCTAATGAGGAGTATGTCATCTACATACAGAACCAAGAAGACTATGGTTCTCCCACTAGTTTTCTTGTACACACATGGTTCATCAACATTCTTGATAAAATCAAACTCTTTTACTGTTTCATCAAAACGGATGTTCCAACTCCTTGATACTTTCTTTAATCCATAAATGGATCTCTTAAATTTGCATACCTGATTTGGTCTCTCATTTGACTCAAATCCTTCTAGCTGTGACATATAGACTTCTTCCTCAAGAAAATCATTAAGGAAGGCAGTCTTTACATCCATTTGCCATATTTCATAATCGTGGTATGCTGCTATAGCAAGCATAATCTGAATAGATTTGAGCATGGCAACAGGTGAAAATGTTTCATCATAATCAATCCTCCGTTTTTGCCTAAAACCCTTAGCCAACAATCTGGCCTTATAAGTTTCAATTTGACCATCAGCTCTAATCTTTTTCTTAAAAATCCATTTGCATCCAATAGGATTTATATCCTCTGGTGCATCCACCAAAGTCTATGCTTTGTTGGTGTGCATGGATTCTATTTCGGATTGCATGGTAGCCAGCCATTTGTAAGAGTCCTTACTTTTGACTACTTCCGCATAGGTCAGAGGTTCATCATTTTCATTGACTTGGGCTTCATTATTCTCAATAATGAAACCATACCTCATAGGTGTATTTTGTACTCTTTTAGACCTACGGATAGGAGTTATGTGTTCTGGTTCTTTTATGTGATTATATGGTTGAGAAATTTCTATTTGATTTTCTTAAACTTCACTAAGTTTAATATTTCTACCACTGCCCTTTTCTAGGATAAATTCTTTTTCCATAAAAATAGCATGCCTACTTACAAATATCTTTTGTTCAGTAGGATGGTAGAATAAATATCCTATACTATTTTTAGGATATCCTATAAATAGACATTTGTCTAATCTAGCATCAAGTTTTTGTCCAAAATTTCTTTTGATATAAGATGGACAATCCCATATCTTAAGATACTTAAGATTAGGTTTCTTACTTGTTCATATGTCATATGGAGTACTAGATATAGATTTAGAAGGTACTCTATTCAAGATGTAAATTGCAGTCTCTAGCCTAGAAGGAAATAGATAAATCAGTGAAGCACATCATGGACCATATCATATCTAATAAGGTATGATTTTTCCTTTCGGCTACACCATTTAATTACGATGTATAAGGAGGTGTCCATTCAGAGAGGATCCCTTTAAATTTAAGATAGTCAAGAAACTCATTAGATAAGTATTCTCCTCCCCGATCAGATCAAAGGATTTTTATACATTGTCCAGTTTATTTTTCAACCATACTTTGATACTCTTTAAATTTATCAAAGGCTTCTTATTTGTGTTTCATAAGATACACATATCCAAACCTAGATAAATCATTAGTGAATGTAATAAAATAAGAGTATCCTCCTCTAGCTTGAGTTGTCATAGGATCACATACATCCGTATGTACAAGTCCTAATAACTCATTTGTCCTTTATCTATATCCACTAAATGGAATCTTGGTCATTTTACCCATGAGGCATGATTCACAAGTTTCCAATGATTCATAATCAAAAGGATCAAAGAACTTTTCTTTGTATAACTTGTTAATCCTAGCCTCACTAATATGACCTAATCAACAATGCCAAAGTAAAGTATTATTTATGTCATCTCTCTTACGTTTTTCATTTTCATCAATATGAAATATATTATTATCCAAACATAGAGTCAACAAACCATTGCTAAATATGCCAAAATAAATAATTTCATTAGAATATTTGATCGAGCAACCTTCGCTCGTTACGTTAACACTATAACCTTATTTTAATAACAAGGGTATAGATATAATATTTCTAATGATCTTAGTCATATAATAATAATTTATAAGCTCTAAGTTCTTTCCATAAGGTAACTTCAGTATATTTGTCCCTACAGCTTCTACCTGGATAGATTCTCCTCCAGCGCCATAAAGCTTGAAGTCACCTTTCTTCAAACTCTTAATTTTCTGCAGGCCCTGCAAAGATTTATAGATATAAAAACCACAGCCAGTATCTGATACCTAAGAATTTGAAATGGAAGAATTTAATGATAATATAGTATGTATCTCATACATACCTTTTGGTGCATTATTTGCATCAGACTTCACGGTTGCAAGGTAAGCCTTGCAATTCCTCTTCCAATGACCTGCTTTATCGCAGTGAAAATAGATCGTTTGTCCGAAGACCTTCTTTCTCTTTTTCTTCTTATTTATACCACTTTTAGGATTCAACCTTTTCTTTGAACCCTTTTTGTCTGCCTTCTTCTTGGAGATCCCTTCCACAAGAAGAAGAGGAGCCTTATCTTTCTTGATATGGATTTCTACTATCTTGAGCATATTTAACAGCTTAGGCAATGAAGAATTCAGTTTGTTCATATGATAGTTCATGACAAACTGAGAAAATGATTTTGGGAGTGATTGCAGGATCAAATCCTAACTTAACTCTCCATCCATTACAAAACCTAATTGACTTAATCGAATGATTAGGTCAATTACCATCAAAACATGATTTTGTATGGATGTTCCTTCTATCATTCTTGCATGAAATAATTGCTTAGATATCTCATATCTAGCAGTCCTATTTTGCTCTCCATAAAACTCTTTTAGATTGAGCAATATGGATTGAGTGTCCATACTATCGCCTCTGTAATTCATTATTCATAGAGGCAAGTATGATGCATTTGACAGTAAGAGAATCATTTTACCACATCCTGTATGTGGATTTGTCTTCATCTGTGGCATCATTTCCTAATGGCATAGGATCAGGGGTGTCAAGAATATAGGAGGATTTTTCTTGACTAAGTATAATTTTAAGATTTCTCAACCAGTCAACATAATTTTGATCAATCAATTTATTTGAATCCAAAATTAAACATAATGAAAGTGAAGAAGCCATTTAATCTACATAATAAAGAACAATACATAAGCAAATAATTCATGATGACAAACATAATTAAATTAGGACTTTAATTTAATTATGTCTCCCACTAAAAATCATAACCCTCTTATTGATTTTCTTAGTGAGAATAAGATCCTAATTCCTTATAAAAAGTCTTATGGTTGCACAAAAAACTTGTTATAAGTTCAAAGGTAGGAAACTCTTTCCAATTGCATTTTATGCAACTCTCAAAAAACTTTTGCCTCTAAAATATTAATAGCCTTGTGTTAATACAACAAACTTTAATATTTTAGTTTAAGTAGAACCCTTCATTTCTATACAGTCAAAAATGAAATATAACTACTTTTGTGGTTACACAACAAAGTAGTATATTCAAAATACTGTAAGCATCTCAATGCACTAGATTAATATTACATCTTTCTCCATGATAGATCTTGTGGTTACACAATAGAACTAATATGGTTTTGGACATAATAAGAAACAAGTATGAAGGAAGATCGTAATGTAGTGAATATAATATTAAGCATTTCAATCTGGAATTAAATTAATCGAATCGGCCAAGTAAATGGAAGAGAAATGGGAGTCCCCCCATTGTTTTTCTTAGACACCAATAAATTGGCCAGATCAGACAATGGAACCAATTAAAAAACCATGTTCTCTTTACCAATCAATAACCATTTTTCCTAGACATCGATTGACCAATTAGACATCCTAACTGATTTAGCTAAAGATTAATTACACTACAACTTAATATAATTCTTTTCTTTAAAGAGAAGTTTAAAAAGGTCTCAATGCACATATAGATTTAAAATAAACTAAATGCATAATAGCATTAAAATATATATATATATATCAATTAACATGTATAATTATTCTAGGACAACCATCATTATATAGTGAAAACTTTCCACTATATCAGGGCAACCTTTATAGAATAATATATACAACATAATCTCATTATGATAAGTAAAAGAATATGATCTCACCTTATAGAAAATATGCTAAAAAATATTATATCATATTTTTTATTTATACCATTATACTGTAAGCAAAGCATTATATGACTTAACCTAATAAGGCTTGCTCTGATACCACTGTTGGATTTGGTGTACAAGGTGGAAGCATGGATTTCAAAGCAAAAATATGAAATCAAATAAACCAAACCCAAACCCAAGGACCACCATATTAGTAATTAAATCATATAACATGCATTTGTAATATCAAAGAAAGTATTAGAACATACCTCTTATTGCTAAACCCTAAATTGACCCTGATCATCGGTAGCAGTCCGTCAGGGTTTCCACCAATGCCCACGTGTTCACTCTCCAATGTTGATTCACACAGAGACTTGACCAAGACACCAGCACCTCTGATTTATATAATTAAAATTCTTATAATAAAAATTTTAATTAAATGGGCAAGACTTTCTTAAGCCTTTATGTCACCTTCCTTCCCTTTCCTTATCTATCTTTCTTTTTCTTTTGTCTTCTTAATTTTCCTTCCTAATCTCTTAGTCTTAAGATGACTTCTTATCCTTATAATGACAAAGTCTAGATAACAGAAAGAAAGAAAGAAAATTGGACAAAACGAAACTCTTGTAAGAAAGAAAAGATAATGTTCACTCTCTCGGACTCTTGTTGTGCACCCCTATTTATAATGTACGTAGGGGTGCCAAAAAAAAATCTCACGCCCTTTCCTCATCAAATTCTCACACCCCATCAGCCAATCTCATGCCTCATTAGTAAAAATGAGATATAGACTTAGTCCAAGAGGTGCCTTAAAGTAGAAGGACTCTTGGATTAATTCTACGTAAGTTTTTACGAAGAGTCGCAATGCTTCATCTTTGGCGCCACCCTTTTCATCCATTAGATCATGAAACAAAACCATCCAATGGCTCTAAAAAGGGATGCCCATTCAGCAAGAAGGCATGGAGATAAATATTGAATAGTCAAAGTCCCAAGAGACTTTGACTTAGTCCAAGAGATGTCAAGGAGGAGTAGGCAGCATGAAGTCTTGGGCAGCAAGGGGGCATAGGCGACAAAACATCCTAGGCAAAAAATTTAAAAGAAAAAAGAAGTAATTCATCTATAGAAGGACTCTTCTATGCTCCATATCAGATGTCCATATCAATTAAAAAATATTTACGTGACATAACATATGAAAAAAGTCAAAGAAGTTATGCGCCATCTTATTCCATGCGCCAAAGAGTCTTTTGCACATGAAAGACTTCCCACACACAAAAGGGAGACTCTCTGACACATGGGATGTAGGTATGTGGTGCCCAATCTGGAGCCCAATCAATCTAGATTAATCTAACTCAAGACCAAATCTTATTTAGCTCAAATCAGATCTAAATTAGCCCAAATCGAAAGTCAATTCGAATCCAATTCGAATCCAGATGCTAGGGTTTGCTATATGTGCTAGCATATTCATCTTGCAAACATGGTCTAATTTAATTAAACCCTTAATCAATTCTCTTTATGTGTGACCCATTGGGTTCCACATCTAACCAATAGTGAGTCTGGGTGTGATTTGACCTAATCTGGTTAGAACTCAACCAAACCGATTTATGTCAAAACTAGCCAACCCAATTTGACTTAATTTAGAACACTTGCTAATTTAATGATCAAATTAAAATTTTAATTTGATCAAACTCATAAGATATGATTGACGTTAATTGATCAAACTCACAAGATATGATTGACGTCTAGCAACGTATCTTGACTACCCGAAAGATGTGAAATTTTGATGAAAATATCAAAAATACCCTTCAGTAAAAATTACCATGCAACTGGATCCTTCGATCTTCCTGCATCCTGAATACGACTCTGGGTATGGAAATATGTCAATCCCAATATCATATTCATTTATCTTTCAAACTTATGATAATGATTCATTTAATGAAATTTTAGAAATTATTTTGAATTTTCATCATGCTTTAATCAAAGTCTTCTTGAATCATTATTTGTTTGAAGTAGGTAGGATGCTATTTTCTCTTACCAGGAGAGATCGATTTCTTATTAACCTACTCACAATCTTTATACATATAATCTATTATATCCAAATCATCCCATACATAACTAAGTCATGAATGAGTATGAAGCAAAATATGAATTTATATATATAAGATTCTATGGTAGTTTCAGGTCAAACGATTACATGCACAAATTCCACTATGAGAATCATCTATTGACATGTAGATAAGACTCCATTAGATATTCTCAATTTGGATCAGTTCAGTGAACTCATTCTCTAATGAGCACCCACATTCTTGTATTAGTGTCATACACAAGTTATTGTGAGATTAATCACCCTCTTAATCGAGCATACAAAGAATGTGCTAGTCTTACCGAAAAACATTGATCCCTAACTCAATGTCCCATCGACTAGAAATATTTAAATTAGGATTTTAAGATTTTAGGTCTCACTAGTATGATCTCATCATAATCCTAAAACCATAGCCCTAATATATAGAGTTCATCATAATCTTAAATAATAAGACACTGTATATGATGAAATAAATGCCTGTATTTATTAAAAAATGTCATTACATAAGTCTGGAAGATAAAAAACATCCCAAAAATAAATTGGCTTGAGGGTATATTTCTTTCAATATTGTTACTCAAGATGACAACGTTTATCGAGTATAGGTCATGGTGTCCCATATAGGCTGGTTGTCCTCGTAACCAAGGAGTGTTGAGACACTGATATGACATGCAAGTGAGATGTATGGATATATATGCACTGAACGTGACCAACTCTGGAGCTTTTCTTCTATCAAGATTAGCTCCGATGGAATATAGGTATAAGTATCCCTTTGACCTAAGACCACCATGATGAATTTCAAGCAACTCACTATGCTTTGGTATCAGACTATCTGAATTTCTAATTTAATAACGGAAGATTTTTGGGCACAGTCAAGTACTTGAGAAGTCAGTGCATGTATCAAGATGAGATTGACCACTCTTGATTTCAGGAGTAGGGTACAATTGTATTTCAATTTTGTAAAATCTTGGCTACGATAGTCTTAGTGAGGAGTCATGGGATTAATTGCTTTGAGATACGATATGGATATATTTTCTAGAGTTGACAGTCTAACCTTGAATCATCTATTACACAAAGATCATAGGGATGAATTATATGATAACCATATTTACATAGGTTCTAAATGTTGTGATTGTGACTATTCGACCTATCCGAATATCGAGTACTATTTCTAGATGGTCACTTTGATTAGTACAAAAATTAATTTTTGTGCTACCGACTTAGGCTCGGACCTACAGAGTCACACACATTAGAGGTTCCTACTTGATCTAATGGCTGGTGAAGTATTCCACTCGACTGAGACCTATGGTCAAGAGTCCCACTGGATTGAGACTCTTTGATTGGGAGTCCTACTGGGTGGGGACACTGAGTCTCAATGTTTGGGAGTCTATGGTCAAGAGTCCCTATGGACTGGGGCTCTTCGACCAAGAGTCCCACAGCTCTAAAACTCTGAGTCCTATATAATTGAAACTCTATGATTGGGAGTTGAGACTCTACAATCATTAGTTCCACTTATTTCGCACACCGGGATCAAGAGTCCCACTGGTTTGGGACTCTTCGATCAAGAATTTTATTTTGATGGGACTCTGATGTCCGGACACCCACCAGGTTTGGACTCTAAATTTATTAAAGGATTTATTATTAATTTAATTATTAATTAACTTAATTTGATTGAGTAATTACTTTTGGATCAAGTCCAATTGAATTGGGTTCAGTTGGGTTTGACCCGATTAGGTCACGAGTTGACCTAATCACCGAGGAGGTTCGAATCTTAATTTGACCAGAGGTTGGGCTTGATCAATTTTTGATTTTATTAAAATTTAATTTAGCCTAATTAAGTCAAATTTTTTTGGATTTAATTTGATCTAATTGGGCCTAACCAATTTTGATTGGGTTGGTTCAATTGGTTGAAGTTTAAATTCAAAGACTAGTTTGACTAGTCATCTTTTCCCATGCACCACATATGCCCCATGCCCCTTTGAATTCAATTTTCTTCTCTTGTAAAATTTTCCATGCTGATTAGAGGTCTCACACCTAGGTCTCTCATGTTCCAAATGGATAGGGATGGTTGGTTTCATTCAAAAATTCAAAGGAGTTTGAATTTTAAAGGCTAACCACCCATGTGCCACATCACTCCTTATGCACCCACTTTTCTTCATGAGAAAATGTTTCTCATGAACACTATCCATGCACAAAACATTCCATGCCTTCCCTTCTCATGCCACTTATGATTTGAAATAAATTGGTTGGCATTTGAATTCAAAACAAGTTCGAATTCAAATTGACAACCAACCCCTTCTTATCCTCTTATGCGTACTCTCCACATTTTGGTGCAAAATAAATAGGTGGAATTTTGGGAAATGAGAGATCTGATCTAAGAATAGAGAGAAGACTTTCATGAGTCTCCTTCTACATGAGAAAAAGATTAAAAAAATCTCATGAGGAGAAAAACCAGAGAAAGGCTAGTGCAGGGTTTCAGGGTGCATTTGACTTAGGGTTTTAGAACCTAGGATTCGGGAATTATTTAGGTGAGCTACGAATATTATGAGCCCACCAAATTTTAGAGAGAGACTCCTCTATCTCTGTACTTCATCTACCAGCAATCCAGAGCATCCGTGAAGCCCGTAGATGAAGATCGAAGTCGTTTGATCAAAATAGCCCCTAAAAGACTTCGGTACTGAGCTAGCACTCATAGGGAGCTGATCAGGACTAGGAGTCTCATTTGGATGATCCATGGAGGCAAGATATCTATGTGGCTGCATTGTGACCAGCTGACTTCCTCAACGATGATCAAATAATGACGATCAATTATCCATCCAATGTATAGTGTTCAGAACACTTAGATGTAGTAAATAGTTTATTGCACTATTTTTATTTTTCTGATCTGATATGTATGCATTTATGTCATGTTTAGATTCTTAGTATAGTATTTATTTTTTGATATGATCAATAATTAATTAATTAGATTAATTAATTTTTTACCATATTTTGGCTATTTTTGGAAAAGTTTTTCGAATGTAGCACTATTAACCCTGCACTGGTTCCTTCAAATGGTATCAGAGCCATTGGTTCGCTAAACATGTTATGCATGCATGTTTAGATTGATTATTTAGATTTGATCAAAATATTAATCTAATAATCTAATTTATTAGATTTAAAAATTAAAATCAAGATCGCACTGATTGAAGATTGTCCTACTGTAGAGTTTATCCCCTACGGTGAAAAGGTTATCTTGGTATGCTGCTGATCTAAATAATTAATCATAAAATCTTAGATTTGATCTAATATTTTTATAATCTGATTAAATTAGATTTTAATCTAACTTTTGATGATGAATGCATATTTAGATAGGATCTAAAATTTGATTCATGATGTAGTGTACGTAGTTTCAGATTAAATCCTACAACTAGTGTTGTTTGTGAATTGAGCCGATTCAATTTTAAAGTGAGTCAACTCAATTGGTGAATAATACTAAGTTGTAAAGAATCTTTCAAACTTTTAAAAAATATTTTTGAAATGCCGAATCCTAACCCTCAATCCATAAACTTAATTAAAATTAAGTAAAAAGATTTAGTATCTAGAAATTATGAATTAAGATCCTAAGTCATTAATCATAAACTTATGGGTTATTGGGTTAAATGAATTAGGTCCATAAATTGGGTTAGACCTATGGTTAGATAAAGAATGGACAATTAGAGTAATTGATCAAATCTAATTAAATGTTAATTTAGATTAAGTCAAGGACTCTATAGACTCAATTATAATAGTTGTAGTTGGTCAAGTCCATGTCTTTAATGAAGACCAAATGGACTTAATTCATGGCTATGCGATCGAATCCATAATTACTTGGTTGGTCAAACTGAAACTAATGAATCAGATGGTGTCTAAGGTAAGTCTGACAGTTTGACCAGTGATTTTTAATTGGGAGCTACTCACACTGATTCAATTTTTGATGAGTTAATGGCATATTCCTTCTGCTGATCTCGCTTACCTGGCCATCCTAGTGAGATAGATTTTGATTAGATTACTTGATGATTCGGGCTCACCCATGTCAATTAGGTAAACTAGTCTAACTGATTTAGTTGCTTCTAATACCAACTTAGATTAGATCCTTTCTTATCTGACTTGGTGAAGTTAGTGGGAGGTTCGAAATTGGCTTGCTTTTCTTAAATAAGTTAACAAAATCCTCTAAAATTATTAGATCCTTAGAAATGAAATAGTTATATAGATAACTATATCATAGCCTTCCATTAAGTTGAGTGACAATAGATTCATTAATTTAATAATCACTGGAGGCCCAAAGGCCTAGTGCTTAATCATTAATGAAATTATCATTTAGAAAATGATACTTTGGTTAAGTCTTTTTAATGGTGGTTAGGTTGGTCGGCTAAAGTTGGGCCTGATCATTTATTGGTTAGTTGACCAAGTATAGTCATGTTAATGGTTGGACTTAACTAGACCTTTTCAGTGGAGGCCAAAGCCTACTGATTAGATCTCTGAGGTAAAATTGATATTATTAGAAATTATTTAGAGAAATAATTAATTTTGAACCTACCCATAGGTGCACATGGGTTGACCAACCAAAGTTGGGCTTGTGTGTAGTCTATGTGGATTCTAGTACCCACTAACAAATTAAAGTAAATTCTCGAATTGGAGGTAGAGGCTACCAATTCGTATAAAATAGTAGAAGAACCTTTAGACTAAAGTCCAAATTTTTAGAATAATTTATTTATATACTAATTAGGTTTGATTTTTCTTATTATGCAGAAATGGCCACTAATCTGTCACTCTGGTCATTATTAGATAATGACAAATTAATGGGACCCAACTACGATAGCTGGTATCGTATGTTAAAAATCGTCCTAGAGCATGAGTAGATCCTTTATGTCATAACAGATCCAACACCTGAGGAGCTAGCTTCGAATGCTATAGGAGCGGTCCGAGATACTTATCAAAGGTGGCTTAATGACCGCACCATCATTTGGTGTACAATGCTGGTGGCAATGAATGACGAGTTTAGCTGCAGGTTCAAGAATGCCCAGTCATATGAGATGCTTCAAATATTGAACGACTCTTTGGCATGCCTGACAATGTTGAAAAGCATAAAATAAGTTGTGCTATTTTCAATGCTCGGATGAGGGAAGGGGCCTCAATCACCAATCATGTATTGTACATGATCGAGATGATTGAGCATCTTAGCAAGCTGGGCTTTTTCCTGCACGAGTAGCTCGGTAAGGATGCGATCCTTAATTCCTTGCCCAAGTCCTTCCTCCCCTTTCTAACTCATTTTAGAATGGCAAAGCCTACAGTCAACTACCATAGCTTGTTGGGGTTGCTATAGAACTTTGAGAAGGATCATCAACTCCACAAGAAGATGGTGAATGTAGTGGGAGGGTTTTCTTCTGATTGTCGATCTTTTAAGAAAGAAAAGAAGAACAAGAAGGTGCAGCCAAATGTTGGAACAACTGCATAGGGTCGGACCAAGAAGCATAAGCCCGATCAGAGCTAGGCAGAGTGCTTCTTTTATAAGAAGTAGGAGCATCGAAAGAGGAACTGTCCACTGTACATTGCCTCCATGGACCTGAACAGGCCGAGGAGGAAGCAAATGGTTGCTGGGCAAGGTAATTATATGATAACATCTTATAATTCTTTCTTATTAGATTCTACTTCCTGGGTATTAAATACTGAAAGCCCTTATCATATTTGTAATTCTATGCAAGGCTTGTAGGTTAGTAGAAGATTTGATCAAGATGAGAGGTTCCAAACGTTGGAGATGGAAGATAAGTTCTAATTCTAACTTTAGGAATCATGAACCTTGTAATCAATTCAAATAAAGTTATTCTTAATAAATATCATTTTTATCCAACTTTCTTATTGAATGTCATTTTTGTGGGCCTTTTGGCCATGAATGATTTTAAATTATCAATAAAAGAAAAATTTTGTAATATCATTTTGAATGGAGTTATAATTTTTATTGGATAATTGAATAATAAAATTTATTTATTATCTATGCCTATTATCTTAGTTCAATCTTTCGGTAAACATCCTAAAATTAGTGTTGTATCTGATGTCTACCTTTGGCACTATAGGCTAGATCATATTAACAAGAATAGAATTAGCAGGTTAACTCAAGAAGGAATTCTTGAGGATCGTGATTGTGAATCACTTTCGATCTGTGAGTTCTATCTTCTTGGTAGGATGACCAAGTCATCTTTTACTGAAAAAGATGAATGAGCTACTAAACTCCTGAGTCTAGTGCATTCAGATGTATGTGGACCTATGAGCTTAAGTGCTAGAGGTGGATACTTCTACTTCATAATCTGTACTGATGATCTGTCTAGGTATGGGTACATCTATTTAATGAAGCATAAGTTGGAGTCATTTGAAATATTCAAACTATTCCAAAATGAGATAAAGAAGCAAACTAGGAAGAGTATTAAAACTCTTCGATCTAACCGAGGGGGTGAGTACATTTCCAATAAGTTTCTAACATATCTAGGAGAGAATAAAATTTTCTCCCAATGGACTTCTCCTAGAACACCACAACATAATGGTGTATCTAAAAATAGGAATCGGATCCTGTTGGGCAAGATTCGATCCATGATGGGATTTGCTGGGTTGCCAATTTTCCTATGGGGATATGCGCTCAAGTCAGTTTGTTATATTCTAAATAGGATTTTGAGTAAATCTACTAATAAAACACTATATAAGATATGGACAGGATGTAAGCCAGTACTCTCATACCTTAGGTTTTGGGGGTATCCGGCTTATGTCAAACGTTTAATGATAGACATGCTTGGATCTAGGTCTGATAAGTATAGTTTTGTAGGTTACCTAAAAGAAACCAAAGGGTGTTACTTCTATCTTGCTGATGACAAAAAGTATTTATCAGCCTTAAGGCAATCCTTTTAGAAAAGAAATTCCTTGGTGAAGGAACTAATGTCTCTAAGGTCGAACTTGATGGAGTACAACAAGTGGAAGAATAGACACAAGTTATTGAACCTGAGCTGGATCTGATTAGATTAGATCCAAAATCCTTTGTAGATATACCCTTAAGGCAATCTGGTAGAATACCACATCAACCAGATAGATACTATAGTTTCTTGGTCCGGGATGGAGATCCTAATGAACTCAATGAGAATGATCAGGATCCGATCACCTGTATGGATGCAATGCAGAGATCCGACTCTGAGAAATAACTTGAGACCATGAAATCCAAAATGAAATCCATGAAGGTCAATGATGTATGGACATTGGTTGCCTCACCCGAAGGGGTAAAATCCACAGGGTGTAAGTGAGTCTTCAAAAGAAAAAGGAGCGTAGATGGAAAGATGGAGACCTATAAAGCTCGTCTGGTTGCCAAGGGATATCATCAATGTTATGGTATTGACTATGATGAGACGTTCTCTCCTATGGTAATGCTCAAATCTATTTGGATTATGCTTGCCATCATTACTGCCTATCTGGACTATGAAATCTAGCAGATGGATGTGAAAATAGCTTTTCTAAATGAAGAGGTGTATATGATACAGCCTGAAGGATTCACATCCATAGATGAGTCTAAGGTGTGTAGGCTTCAAAGATCCATTTATAGACTGAAGCAAGTATCTTGGAGCTGGAACATATGATTTGATAGAACAATCAAAATGTTTGGCTTCATTAAGAATGAAGAGGAGCCTTGCATATACAAGTGGGCTAATGGTTCAACAATAGTATTCCTAGTATTGTATATTGATGACATTCTCTTAATCGGGAATGATATCCCTACATTATAAGGAATAAAGATCTGGCTATCATCACAATTCTCCATGAAAGAACTGGGAGAAGTTTTCTACATCCTAGGGATGAAGATCTATAGAGATAGATCTAAAAGGTTGCTTGGATTGTCTCAGTCTACGTACATTGACACTATGCTGAAATGGTTCAACATGAAGAATTTCAAGAAAGACTATCTACCAATAGGCCATGAAATTTTTCTTTCAAAAAGGGATTGTCCGACAACACCTCTAGAAAGTGAGCGTATGAGTAAAATACCATATGCTTCAATAGTGAATTCTATAATGTACGCCATGACATGTACGCGATCAAATATGGTATACTCATTAGGGGTAGTGGGTAGATACCAATATGATCTAGGAGAGAACCACTGAAAGGTTGTTATAACCATCCTTAAGTATTTAAGAAATACTAAGGACCAGTGGCTTGTATATGATGAATTAGACTTGAAACTTATGGTGTTCATAGACTCCAGTTTTCAGTCTAATCATGATGATAGTAAGAGTGTGTTGGGATATACATTCATCCTTGATGATGGGACCATCTACTGGAAGAGTTTCAAGTAACATACTATGAACGATTTTGTTTGTAAGGTGGAGTATGTCGCTGCATCAAATGCTGCCAAAGAAGTGGTATGGCTGAGAAAATTCATCATCAAGCTTGGAGTAGCACCCTCTCTTGATGATCCAGTTCTACTCTATTGTGATAGCTTTGGAGCCATTGCTCAGGCAAAGGAATTGAAGGCACACCAGTGGATGAAGCATATTCTACATTGCTACCATCTTGTTAGAGAGATTATGGATCGAGGTGATGTGGATCTTTAGAAGATTGACAGAAAGAAAAACATGGCCAACCCATTCACTAAAGCTATTACGATGAAGGAGTTCAATGACTTCAAGTCAAAGATGGGTATTACATACTGCACCGATTGACTTTGGTCAAAGTAAAAGAATGTTGGGAATGTGTTCTAAAGCCAATCATCAGTGTATTGATGGTTGGGGTATATATTTGTAATTGTATATGAGTTATAAATTAATAAAAATTATTTTGGCATTTTTCATCATAAATTCTATTATCTTCTAATGAACTCTTGTGTTGTGATGAAGTCCTTAGGACTATCTAGATTCGACAAAGAATAATTTATCATTTAATTCTTAAATAGTTTATGATCAAATGATATGTTGTTATTTAGGATGACAATGTTTATCGAGTATAGGTCATTATGTGCCATATAAGTTGGTTGTCCTTGTAACCAAGGAGTGTTAAGACACTTATATGGCATGCAAGTGAGATGTATGGGTACATCTGCACTGAACATGACCAACTTCAGAGCTTTTCTTCTATCAAGATTAGTTTCAATGGAATATGGGTATAAGTGTCCCTCTGACCTGAGATCACCACGGTGACTTTCATGAAAGAACCAGATCTAAGGTTTCACAAGTAGATCATGAAACTTTTTTAAGATCTTACAACAAAAGACTTAAATAAATCTAAAATTTATTTAAATAACTGTGTAAATATATAGATCTTAGATCTATTATATGATGAAGGCATGATATTAAATCAAAAATTAAAATTAAATAAGAAAAAAAAAGGTTGATCAAATCAACCTAGATCTATACTACATCAAATGTATTTATGAAGTTTATAGATCAGATCTATTATCTGAGCAGGTTTAGACATTTTAACTTGTTGATCCAAGCTTGAGGATGAAGTCACGAACTGCACACACATCTTGTCTCTAGGAGCCGTCCATACAAGTCTACGATCTCTGATCTGAAGTCCAATGCAGGAAATCAGCACAACATGCTAGTACTGTGCTGATCCTTCTTCAACAATCGATCCGATGCTTCCTTCTTCGAAATTTGGACTCTCCAAAATATTAGAAGAAAGATGAGAGTTTTCTAATTTGAGACTCTCTTAAAAAAACTCAAAAGAAAGGAGGAGAGATTGAAAATAAAATAGCCCTAGAAGAAGACCCTCTTCTTCTTCTCTTTTCTCCCACCTAGACACCTAGTTTGGTGCCTATGGAACCCCCATGCTCAAGGACCCTTTTCCTCTAATTTTTGCACACCCTAAATCTCTCCCAAAGCTCTATATTTCATGAAAAAATTAGAATAAGATTCATCCAATACATAGAGAAAAAGAAGAGTCCAAGTTAGGTCAAATTCCTAGACTAGGAATATCTAAACATGGAAAGTTGTTGGGGTGCCCAACTCTTGGGCGCCTCCTCCATAATTTTTGGCATGGACCAGCAAGGGAGGGTGCACAAGAAAGGAGATTATTTTTATAGAATAAGAGAAGAATTAATTAAAGGAGGGGGCGACACTCAAGGGAGGATGACCCTCCTCCATAATTTTTGGTGTGGACTAGCAAGGGAGGGTGCATAAGAAAGGAGATTATTTTCATGGAATAACAGAAGAATTAATTAAAAGAGAGGACGACACTCAAGGAAAGATGTTTTGGTCAACAAAGATTCTATCTCATAGAATCCTAAGCAAAACCAATTCCTTCTTTGACTTGGTCTTCCACCTAACTTTCAAATATGACTTGGAGGGAGAGAGGGGGCGTGGAAATTAGGAAGAAAGAAATTTTTGATGAAAAATACCTAAAAAAGGTATGGAGGGCATTGGGACTAAGGTGGCACAAGGAGATAGGGAGTCCTAGTCACACTGACTAGGATTCCTATTTTGACTTAGTCAAACAAGATCTTTTAACCAAATAAAATCAAGATTAAACCAACCCAATTAAATAAGGCCTTAACCTATTTAAGAACTTAATTAAATTAGATTAAATTAGATTTAATTAAAATTTATTTTCTAATTAAATTAAAAAATTGGGTTAATTCGAATCTTAATTAGACTAGGACTAGTTCTTCCTTGCACTTGGTTTACCCAATAAATCAATTAGACTTAATCCATCAAGTCCAAACTAAATATAATTAAATCATATTTAATTAGACTTAATCTCAGCTATTGGCTTAATCAAATTAAGTCAATTAGCAATTCAATTGCTAATCGATGCTCCTATAACACTTGCACTAGGTTAAATACCAATCGTATTGATTGTCTAACCCTAGAATGATTCTTAATCGTTGATCAACCATTCGATCAGATCATAAGCTCTAATGTGTGTAATCTCATAGGTCCAAATCTAAGCTGGTAGTATAGAAATAAATTTTTGTACCAATCAAAGTGACCATCTAGCAATGATACCCGACGGTCGGATAGGTCGAAGGTGTAGAACACCATCCTTAGAACCCATGCGGATATAGTTTCCATATAATTCATCCCCCTTAACCACAATGCTCGTAGGGCACCTCGGAGTTCCACTATCAACTTTAATCAGGTTGTCCATATTGTATTTCAAAATATCAAATCCATCTGATGGATTACCCTGGCCAAGGTTTTGCTATATTGAAATACAGTGATACATTCTTCTCCAACTCTTGGAGTAATCAATTCCATCTTAATCACACCCCAACTTTGCAAGTACTTGATTGTGCCGAGAAGTCTTTCATTGCTGAATTAGAAATTCAGTTAGTCCAATACCAAAGCACAGTGAGTTGCTTGTAAGTCACTAAGGTGATCTCAAGTCTAAGAGATACTTATACCTATATCCCATTAAAGACATTCTCAATAGCAGAATGCTCTGAAGTTGGTTACATTCAATGATGATGTACCCATACATCTCATCTGTGTGCCATACTAATGTCTCCACATACCTTGGTTAAGAGGAAACTAACATATGTGGCATATAGCGACCTATGCTTCATAGACACTATCGTCCTAATTAATAGCCTATCATTTGGTCATGAACAAATTTAAGGACTAATCGATAAATCCTCTCTTTATTGAAATTAAATAGTCCTAAGGACTTCATCACAATAATGGAGTTCATTAGAAGATGTAAACTTATGATGAAAAGGATGCCAAAATATTTTTATTAATTAATAAATCAATTACAATATCTCAATCATTAATAGACTGATGATTGGTTTTGGGACATAATTTCCAACAACTCCCACTTGTCCTAAAGCCACTCGGCAGAGTATCTAATACCCATCTTCAACTTATGGTTGTCGAACTCCTTGATTGCCAGGGCTTTAGTGAAGGGGTTGGCTAGGTTCTTCTTTCCGTCGATCTTCTGAAGGTCGACGTCACCATGATCCACAATCTCATGGATCAAATGGAAGTGGCACAGAATATGCTTTTTTCGCTAGTGTGCCTTCGATTCCTTTGGTTGAGCTATGGTGCCAGTGCTGTCGCAGTAGAGCAAGACTGAACCATCAATGGAGAGTGCTACTTCGAGCTCAATGATGAACTTCCTCAGCCACACAGCTTCCTTGCTGCATCTGATGATGCCATGTACTCTACTTCGCAAATAGAGTCAGCTACTATATGCTGCTTGAAATTTTTTCAGTAGGTGGCTCCACCATTTAGAGTAAAGATATATCCCGACACACTTTTACTGTCATTATGATCAGATTGAAAGCTGGAGTCTGTAAACCTCACAAGCTTTAGATCTGACTCATCATAAACCAACCATTGATCCTTAGTATTTCTCAAATATTTAAGGATGGTTTTATCCACCTTCCAGTGATTTTCTCTAAGGTCAGACTGGTATCTACTCACTACTCTTAGTGAGTATGCCATGTCTGATCTCGTACATGTCATTGCATACATAATAGACCCCACTATCGAAGCATATGAAATTCTACTCATACGCTCTCTCTCTTCAGGAGTTGTCAAACAATCCTTCTTATAGAGAGAAATTTCTTGCCCTATCAAAAGATAGCCCTTTTTGAAATTCTCCATGCTAAACCTCTCCAGCACAGTTTCTATGTACGTGGATTAGGATATACCAAGTATCCTTTTAGATCTATCCCTATAGATCTTCATCCCTAGGATGTAGGATGCTTCACCCAAGTCCTTCATTGAGAACTGAGATGACAACCAGACTTTTATTTCTTGTAGTGCGAGGATGTCATTTTTGATTAAGAGAATATCATCCACATACAAAATAAGTAATACCACTATTGGACCATTTGCCTATTTTTAAATGCAGGATTCTTCTCCATTCTTAACGAAGCCATACATTTTGTTCACTTTATCAAAATGCATGTTCCAACTCCGAGATGCCTACTTCAATCCATAAATGGATCTCTAAAGCTTGCACACCTTAGACTCATTTGTAGATGTGAACCCTTCAGGTTATATCATATACACCTCTTCGGTCAGCTCTTCATTTAGGAAAGCTATCTTCACATCCATCTGCCAGATCTCATAGTCTAGATGGGCAGCAATGGCAAGCACGATCCGAATGGACTTGGACATTGCCATATGGGAGAACGTCTCATCATAGTCAATACCATTATGTTAACGATACCCCTTGGCAACCAAATGGACTTTATAGGTCTCCACCTTTCCATCGTGCTCCTCTTTCTTTTGAAGATCCATTTATACCCAATGGGTTTAACTTCTTCAGGTGGGTCAACTAATGTCCATACATCATTGACCTTCATGAAATTCATTTCGGATCTCATGGCTTCTAATCATTTCTCAGAGTCGGATCTCTGCATCACATCCATATAAGTGATCGGATCCTCATCATTCTCATCGAGTTCGATGGGATCACCATCTTGGACCAAGAATCCATAGTATCTATCTGGATGGCATGGTACTCTACCGAATCACCTTAATGGTGCAGGTTCATTAGGCTTCGGATCTGATCTAATCAAATCCAACTTAGGTTCAACATTCTATGTCGGACTTTCTACCTGTTGAACTTCATCAAGTTCAACCTTAGAGGCAACAGTTCCTTCATCAAGGAACTCCTTTTTCAAAGAGGTTGTCCTAAGGCTGACGAACATCTTTTGTTCATCAACATGGTAGAAATAGTATTCTTTGATCTCTTTTGGGTACTATATGAATGTACACTTGTCAGACCTAGGTTCAAGTTTGTTTGTAACTAACCATTTGACATAAGCCGGGCACCCCCAAAATCTAAGGTGTACAAGTGCTTTCTTACACCCTATCCATATCTCATATAGGGTTTTAACTACAGACTTACTTGAAACCCTACTAAGAACAACGGTATGAGATTCAAATACAAGTTTCAAAATTTCTAAAGCTAGAACTAGAACTGGTCTTCTATCTCCAACGTTCAGGAATCTCTCACCTTGCTCGAATCTTCTACTGACCTACAACCCCTGCAAGGAATTGCAAATATGGTAAGGGCTATCGGTATCCAATATCCAGTCAGCAATATCACAAATAGAAAAATTGCAATGAGTTATCATATAAATACCTTGCCCAGCAACAACTTGCTTCTTTCTCTACCTGTTCGAGTCCAGGGAGGCAATATACTGAGGATAGTTCTTCTTCCAGTGCCCTCGCTTCATGCAAAAGAAGCATTCAGTTTGGCTCTTATCGGGCTTGGTCTTTGGGGTCTGAGCCTGCATAGGTGTCCTAGCATGAACATGCACCTTCTTGGCTTTCTTCTTCTTATTCTTCTTTCCTTTTCCAAAGGATCGAGAACGAGAAGACAAACCTCCTACTAAGTTCACCGACTCCTTATGGAGTTGGTGATCCTTCGAAAAGTTCTGAAGTAACCCCAGTAACCCATGGTAGTCCACTTCAGGCTTTGACATTCTATAATGTATAAGGAATGGGAGATAAGACTTGGACAACGAGTTCTATATTGCATCTTTTTCAAGTTGTTTGTGCAAGAAAAAATTGAGCTCAAGCGCTCTATTAGCTTGATCATGTACAATACATGATCAATGATAGAGGTACCATCCCACATTCTAGCATTGAAGATGGCATAACTAGTCTTATGCCTCTCAACGTCATCGGGTGTGCCAAAAGAATCCTCCAATACTTGGAGCATTTCGTTTGGCTGAGCTATCCCAAACTTGTGACTAAACTCATCGCTCATCGTAGCCAGCATAATGCAACGCACCATGGTTCAGTCACTGAGCCACTTCTAATAAGTATCTCTGACTGTACCATGTGCATTGGTAGCTGGCTCCTTAGGTGTAGGATCCGTCAGCACATTTAGGATTCATTCATGCTCTAGGACAATCTTCAACTTTCGATACCAGCTACCAAAGTTGGGTCCCACCAACTTATCATTGTCCAACAATGATCGGAGCGATGGAGAAGTGGCTATGTCTGCACAAAGAAAAACCAAAATCTAATTAGTAATTGATTCATTAAATATAAAGATTTAAACTTTAATCAAAAGGTTTCTTCCACTATTTTATTTGAATTGGTAGCCTCTATCTCCAAATCGAGGAATTATCCTAATTCCTTAGTAGATACTAGAATCCACATAGACTGTACATGAGCCCAACTTTGGTTGGCCCACCCATGTACATCTAAGTGTAGGTTTATAACAAATTGTTTCTCCAAATAATTTTCAATAATTAAATTTTGCACCAGGCCTTGATCAGTTGGCTTTGACCTTCTCAGAAAAGGGTCTAGTTAGGTCTAACCATTAACATGACCATACTTGGCCCATCCAACCAATGAATGATCAGGCCTAACTTTGGTTGGCCCACCTGACCACCATTTAGAAAGATGTATCCAAGAGATCATATAATGAATGATAATTCCATCAACCAATAAGCACCATGCCTTTGGGCCTCCAATGATTATCCAACTGATGGATCCATTATCATCCACTTTAATGGGAGGCTATGATCTAGTTATCACATAACTATTTCATTTAAGGGACCAAATAATTTTAGAGGATTTATTTATAGAAGTGAGTTGGTCAAATTAACTAGCTTGTCATGATCCTCCCACTAACATCTCCAAGTCAGCTTAAGGGAGAACATTAATAGGCTAGTTTAGAAGCACCTAAATCAGTCAAACTAATTTACCTAGCTGACATGGGCTAGCTATTGCCGTGCATAACGTTCCAGGCATCACCTAGCTCTAATACCAAATTGTAGATCAATGATATCGCTCGAACGCCAATCATCCTTGACATCACAAGCACCGATATCACATTATGAAAGCTCTTGATCATTAGCATGGATCTGAAGGAACCTATAACATTCTCTATGGGTAGCACACCACCGATCCTCCATCTGGATTTGTGATGGGGTGCCTCCCTTCTTGGGCTTGAGTGAGATGCCCTCCTTCTCTAGAGCTTCTTCAAAAAATCCTAGGGTGGCAACTCTAGAGAGAAGAGAAGAAGAGAGTTGAGTAAGAAAAGGTCTATATTGATTCCAACCCTGAAAATCCTAATACAACCTATGTATTTATACATAGCCATTAGGCCCGACAAAAAAACTCTCCGACTAACCCAATACATGAAAGCACTCATCGAGCTCATGTACACCCATGTCTCCCACACTCTCATTCTCTGAACCTAGACTCGACCCATACATGAATTATCTTCCTTAAGACCTCTCAAACCAGACCTTAAGACCCCTAGGATCAAGCCAGACCCTAGCCCAAAATAGATCCTTGTGTAACTCTACCCACGCACTGAGCCGGCTCAGTCTCAGCACTGAGCTGGCTAAGTTCCATTGGGTCAGCTCGGTCTAAAATTGAGCCGGCCCAATCCTATGCCATGCCAGCAGTCCTGAACGTGCAACTCTCTATTTTGCTTGTGCACTAAGACATAGTCGACCTAGTTTTGGACTGAGCTGACTAACCTACAGAAAATCTTCTTCCTGCAGTCTTGATTCTTTGGCTTTGGTTTCTTACTTTATCTTATATCCCAAGTTTTCAAAGCACCAACCAAGCCCCTGAAATCTTCGGAGCAACCTCTTGACTCCTTCGGTGGCCTCCCAAGGCTTGGGAGCACCATAAATCCTCACAATCTCCACCATGGTGCTCCCAAGCCTTGGCAAACCCCTCAGCAATGACCTCCTACACGATCCCACTGTCCCTACGCACTCGATAGCTCCTTGTACAAACATCTCCTCCACTAATCCTCTTCAGCTATTGTGCACTCTTGATGCCTTTGGGATGACCGCCTCCACCACTAAAGATCATGGCTTGCACCTCTGCACCATCCTGAAATTGTAGGATCCTTTCTGCTTAGCAGCTGCATCACTTTTTTTGGACTTTCCTAGAGAACCTATAGCATTTTTGTACTAGCACATGCTATACCACCTGACATGATCCCCTCAGAGCTACGCCTGTCCATCTGCATGCACCGCTCCACCTGGAGCAGTACATCACCGGCGCTTTGAACTCATGCCAAATTTTATCTCCACTTATAAAGCCACCACTATGGAGCTCCACCTATATCTAAAGTCTACCTGATGCCATAGAAGCTGACTCTATCATCAAGTCCCTCAAGGCCAACCATTCAACGCTGCACTACTGAGCCTACCGTTGCACCTCGAACACCATCATTATCCCTTTGAACCCTCCGCGCTCCATGGATCCCTTTGAAGCTATCTCGGATACCTCTGCAACCCGCAGTCACCTCCGAAACTCAAAAGCTCATCCAACTCTTCTGAAACCAACGACTAAACCCTAAGAAATTCCACCCTAGTCCTTCTCTTCTGCCCCTACACAAGCCATCACTTTAGTTGCACCTAGAAAACCATCCTCCACCTGAACCGCAACTATTCCTGCTGCTCCTATAGAAGAAATTTGATCCATGATACTCTTGACTGCTAGAGACCTTCTGATGCTCCCTAAGACCCCCTGACTCTTTTTGAAACCTGCACCTGGTCTTCCTGAGATACCACTGACACTCTCTGCTGAGATACACTCCTCAGTTGTTGCACCATCGAGCCTCCCTCAGTCCCATGCCTCCAGGGAAGCGCTCTTATAGCACTCCAGCGCTCTCTGACTCATCTCTACGCCACTCTACAGCTGCCTAGTCCTAACCTGCTGGATCTTCGTGAATCATCCATCTCCATCACTCCTAAGACTTCATAATTTCATGCTCTAGTCAAACCACTGAATATATCTCTGACTACTTTTCCATCTTCCAGACACCGAAGGACGTATAGTCACTTTTTCAGCCTTCCTTCGATCATTACCTCTTGGGAAACCTCTCTTCAATAGCCCTACACTGCCCATCTTTCTAGAGAACCCTGATGCTCTTTGCTGAGATACCTCCCTCGACTACTGCATCATCGAGCCTCTCTCAGCCCTGCATCTCCAGGAAAACTCTACTACAGCACTCCAGCGCTCCCTGCCTGTCACATAACCATCATACACTCAGGCCTTTCCACTAAGATCAATCAACAAATCATGCACCAAATCCTTCCCCCCCGAGAAAATCCCTTCCCATTAATCCTCTCAACCTCTACCTTCAACTTGCTACTTTCGGTTGGCCAAACCATAGCAATAACAAAGATAGATTTGAGACATACCATGGAATTCTTGTGCAGATTTTTTATTTTACCTTGTATGACTTCTTCTTCCCTTCCATGCACCATTAGACTCTGAAACATGGCTCTGATACTATATTACCGTCCACAATATTTCAGGCATCACCTAGCTCTGATATCAAATTGTAGACCCATGATATCGCTCGAACGTCAATCATCCTTGACATCACAGGCACCGATATTATGTTACGGAAGCTCCTAATCTTTAGCACAGATCTAAAAAAATCTGTGACATTCTCTATGAACAGCACACCATTGATCATCCACCTGGATTTGTGATGGGGTGCCTCCCTCGGGCTTAAGGGAGACACCCTCCTTCTCTAGAGCTTCTTCAAGAATCCTAGGGCGGCAACTCTAGAGAGAAGAGAAGAAGAGAGTTGAGGGAGAAAAGGTCTGTATTGATTCCAACCCTGAAAACCCTAATACAACCTATGTATTTATACATAGCCATTAGGTCCGACCAAAAAACTCTCCAACTAACCCAATACATGAAAGCACTCGCCGAGCCTATGTAGACCCATGTCTCCCATGCTCTCATCCTCTAGATCTAGACCCGATCCATACATAAATTAGCCTCTTTAAGACCTTTCAAACCAAATCTTAAGACCCCCAAGATCAACCCAGACCCTAGTCCAAAATAGACCCTCATGTAACTCTACCTGCGCACTGAGTTGGCTAAGTTCCATTGGATCAGCTCAGTCTAAAATTGAGCCAGCCCAGTCCTGTGCCGTGCTAGCAGTCTCGAATGTGTGGCTCTCTATTTTGCCTATGTACTAAGACTTAGCCGACCCAATTTTGGATTGAGCCAGCTAACCTATAGAAAATCTTCTTTCTACAGTCTTGATTCTCTAGCTTTGATTTCTTGCTTTATCTTGTGTCCCAAGTTTCTGAAGCACCAATCAAGCCCCTGAAATCTTCGTAGCCAACCCCCTGACTCCTTTCGTGGCCTTCCAAGGCTTGGGAGCATCATAAATCCTCACAATAGCTCGAATAATCAAGCGATCCAATCAAAACATAATCTCATCAAGAGGTCGATAAGTTCGATCAGTGGAAGGATCTGTCAGGCTTGCCTTAGACATCATCAAAAATGGCTAGGTAAGTAGGCTGCCAATTAAAAATCACTTATCTGGTTTACCTTAGACACCAATTGATTTAATTAGTTTCAATTAGATCAACCTAACAGTTCATGCTAGACCACATAGCCAAGAATCAAGTCCATCTTGGATCTTGTTAAAGACATGAACTTAACCAACTACAACTATTGTAATTGATCTAGAGAATCTTTGACCTAATCTAGGACAACGATTGATTAGATTTAGTCAATTCTCTAATTAAGTCTATTCTTAAATCTAATCCTAGATCTAATCCAATTGATGGACCTAATCTTCACTGACCCATTTAACCCAATGTGTTATAATTTGTGTCTTAGGATCTTCAATTCATAATCCTAGATCCTAATCAATCAACTTCTTAATTGTCAATTAAGTTTTGGACTGAGGGTTGGGGTTTGACTTTTCGAAAATGATTTTCATGTTTGTAAAATATTTTTACAACATGGTTCTATCAACTAAGTTTCATGTTTGATTCATAATCAATATGCAAGTAAAATAAATGTAAAACTACTTTAGATCTAATCTAAATAGGATCACGTAATTGAAACAGTTTCAATAATAATCAATCATAAATCTTTCTAGATCAAATCTAATATATTTATGATGATTAAAATTAGATTAAAATATTTTTAATCAGATCATAAATCTTTTAGATCTAATCCAAAATTTTATGATTTATATTTTAGATCAGCACATGCTAGGACAATCTATTCACTATAAGGGATAAACCTTACAGCAGGACAACCTTATGGCAGTCCGTGCAATCTAAAATATTTTAATTTATTTTTTTATTTTAAATTTTATAATTAAAATATAAATTAGATCTAATCTAAGAAATAATCTAGATATATATAAAAATAATGCAATAAGAATCTTGCTCTGATACCAATTGAAGGAATCAGATCTAGGATTTCACAGATAGATCTTGAAACTTTTTTAAGATCTTGTAGCAAAAGATTTAAATATATCTAAAATTTATTAAAATAACCATATAAATATTTAGACCTCAAATCTATTATATGATTAAGATATGATATTAAATTAAAAATTAAAATTAAATAAGAAAGAAAAAAGATTGATCAAATCAACCTAGATCTACACTACATCAAATGCAGGTATGAAGTTTATAGATCAGATCTGTTACCTGAGCAAGTTTAGATATTCTAACTTGCTGATCCAGGCTTAAGGATGATGTCATGAGCTGCACATGTGTCTAGCCTCTAGGGTCATCCACACGAGCCTACGATCTCTGATCTAAAGTTCGATGCAGAAAATCAACAGCATGCTAGTACTATGCTAATCCTTCTACGACAGTCGATCTGATGCTCCCTTTTTCAAAATTTGGACTCCCTAAAATATGAGAAGGAAGATGAGAATTTGTTGATCTAAGAATATCTTAAAAAATCTTAAAAAGAAAGGAGGAGAGATTGAAAATAAAATAGCCCTAGAAGAAGACCCTCTTCTTGTTCTCTTTTCTCTCACCTAGAGACCTAGTTTGGTGCCTATGGAACACCCATGCCCAAGGACCCTCTTCCTCTGATTTTTGCACACCCCAAACCTCTCATAAATCTCTATATTTCATGAAAAAATTAGAATAAAATTCATCCAATAAATAGAAAAAAAGAAGAGTTCAAGTTAGGTCAAATTCCTAGACTAGGAATATCCGAATATGGAAAGTTGTTGGGGTGCCCAACTCTTGGGTGCCTCCTCCATAATTTTTGGCATGGACCAGCAAGGGAGGGTGCATAAAAAAAAGATTATTTTCATAAAATAAAAAAAAAATTAATTAAAAGAGGGGATGATACTCAAGGGAAGATGTTTTGGTCAATAAGGATTCTATCTCATAGAATCCTAAGCAAAACCAATTCCTCCTTTGACTTGGTCATCCACCTAACTTTCAAATATAACTTGGAGGAAGAGAGGGGGCATGGAAATCAGGAAGAAAGATATTTTTTATAAAAAATATCTAAGAAATAGGTATGGGGGGCATTAGGACCAAGGTGGTGCAAGGAGATAGGGAATCCTAGTCACACTACGACTCCTATTTTGACTTGGTCAAACAAGATCTTTTTGAAGGAAAATCCTGATTTCCCGGTCCAGGTTCGTCCAGATCTGATTAGATCAATCTCTCTCC